>OX377204.1:464019-687136 GCA_947396885.1 Heligmosomoides polygyrus polygyrus
AAGCAGCGAGTCTGGGTGAGGCCTGGTGAATTGTTACCGACCTTCGTTCGGCAAGATGTTCACGACGAGAAGCATCATTGGAGCTTTTGGGTCTGCGCCCATGGATCGGTTTACCGGAGGCTGTTTCTCAAGAGCACCGCGACGAACTCCAAGGCCATGGTGAACGAAATAGAGGAGATGGGCCGGCGACTCGCTCTTATTCATTCGCAGCGCTTCAAGAAGGTTCTCCTCTTCGACAACGCCGCACCCCATCGGGAACAAGTAAGCACGGATAAGCTTGGCCAGCTGGGCTACGTTCACATGCCTCACCCACCGTATTCGCTGGACATCTCTCCATGCAACTACCACTACTACTTGAGCCTACAGGACTTCCTAGTCGGAAGGGACACAAGAACCCAAGCAGTCCTTGACAACCATATCGAGCAGTTGATCAACACCAGGCCTAAGCAGTTCTGTAAGGATGGGATCAGGAAGTTGACTGAGCGATGGCAGCAAGGTCATTGCCCTTAATGGCAAATACATTCCTCAGCATCGTTGAGTTGTAATTGAGTTATAAGGAGATAAAGATTTTTTCATTTTGTCTCATTACTTTTGCCCCCCCCCCTCTAATAAAATGCTTGGCGCATCCCAACAGGGATTGACTAAACTGTCCTTCTTCTCTATTACTCCACATCATCTCACCCTTTAGTTATGTGCTTTCTGCTATCATGTCATCCGGTCAAAAGAGCTCAAGAGGGTCCCATTCATCGTCGAGGGCTTTAGAGAGAAGGGCGTACTAGAATTATTGAGTGGCCTGGAGGGCATTCAAGCGCAATGTTGCCGACTCGCCTCGCCTTTGCGCTGCTTCACTGCTCTCCTGCGATTCCTCTACTTCATCGTCCTTCTTTTTTCTTCTTTCTTCTTTGGTGATTGCTAATTTAGGTCGGCATCCATTCTGGGAAGTCGTTCAGCTGTAAGCGTTTGGATAATTCATTTGGCTGTCGCGAAATTAATTGCCGAAACAGACTGCACACTTCAAACTTCTATAACTCAGCTTAAAAACAACTTTATCAATCGAAGTAAAAACCACCGGAATCTATAAATTTTTGCCAACGAACATGTAATGAACCTAATCCTGTACAATAAAAACTGAGATCACAGGAATTAAAGAAATAAAGGAGGGCACATTCAACATCGGCCAAATTAGTGAATTGTTTCTGACGCAAAGGAGAATCAAGAGCTCTGAAAAAGTGACAATCAGTAGAAGAGAGGTCGGGAGAATATGGCGAGTGAGGGAGATCTTCGATACCTGAATGGGTCAGTTTTCGCCGAGTGATTTGTGTGGTGTATGGCCTTGCGTTGTCCGGGAACAAGAGCGGGCTTCCTCCATTCACCACTGCCGGCCACAATTTTTGCAAATTTTGCGACAGCCTACTTCCGTCTGAATGTGGAATGATTCCTATGAGACTGTCAAGTACCTCAAGCTTCCCCGGATGCCTCCAGAAATCTAAATTAATGTAGAGATGGATTCAAGCTCTCCGCTCTAAGGCTTTAGTCGTACAGCATTTACCCGAGAAGTGCTTAGCACTAACTAACATACCTCTTTTTACAACCCTTGTTCAATATTCCATTCTCGAGCCCACGTCACAGCCTGACGACAGCCGTGGATATTCTACGAACGCCATTAGTGCGTGTGATACACGCCTTGGACTAGCAACGTTTCCCGATGGGGAACTTCCGCTTCGGTCATCCTTTCATGTCCTTTGAAGCTCGCTAAACGAGTCCTTTCTTAGCATTGGAGTCGTGCAAGTGCTGCTTTCACCTGTTTCACCTGACTCTCGCTTATCATCGACTTGCCTGAGCAGGCACTAGTAATGTCTTCGTTCGTCCCTGGCGTGTGCCAGAATGCTCCAATGGACCATCCTTGCTCGAGAAACACGAAGAGCGTCATATTGTTCGTTTCGGGCAAGTGTTGCTAAAGTTCATTTTTGTCATTGTCCTTCCCCTTCAAATCTTCTCGTTTTGATCTTTCATAAATAGAGACAACTTGAGGGAAGGTTTTTGTTTTTTGATTGCAGAGCTTTGAGAAATGAATCGGTTGTTTATGATGCATTTTCGGCTTGGGCGCGTATAGCGCAGTCAGATGCTGTCGCGCGCACCCGATACCAGGTTCCTGGTTCGGATTTCCCGCCCAGGCCAAACAAGCCTTCCATCTCTCCGGTGTCGGGGAATCGGTACCAGAGAACCATAAAGCGCTGACTTGTCCATCGACTGGCCACTGCAAGTCATTGTATGGCCACATACGCATTCAAATCACCTTCACGACACCCCGTAGAAGCAGAATGAGTGGCGCATCCCAAGAGGGATTGAGTAAAGCCGTTCTCTGACCTTTATCCTTGTCCTAAGCTTTCTATCGAATCAGATAACTCGTAAGTGTCCGCGTCGAATTGATCACTTTTCAAATCAAATTGGGCACTGTTTAAGCTGGCCTAAGGCTTTCGAAATCAAAGCGAACTATTCCAAATCGAAGTGACCTTTAGGCAGGTTAAACTACAGACTCAGGAAGATGACTAGAAAAATTTTTGTTTAAGAAAAATATAGTATAACTTTCTTTGAAAATTTTTAGTTCACCTGCACCAATATGTCTAATTCTCCCAATATGTCTCATTTTATAATTTTTTGGGGCTGTGTCGCGCCATGCGCTCAAATGTTCAACGCAACGTTTATTTGATTGATAGTGTAAATACTGCGTACAACATTAATGTTAGGATATGTGAGTTTTTCACAATTTTTCTGTGTTGCACCGTATGAGGTGAGAAACTCGATGCGAACAGAAATTTTGCTATTAATCGAATAAAAATGGCGAAGTTTCGGACGGGAGCATGGCGCAATCTCTGTTTTAGTAATATAAAATGGCCGCCTTCGTTTTCTTTAAAGAAAGCTTTAAATCATTGTTTTCCTTTCAAAAAAATTTCAAGCTATCTGTTTTCTTATTGGGAAGTGAATTAAAACTTCAAAGGAAGTTGTACTAAAATTATCCTTGAACAAAAAATTATTCTTTTCGAAGAGTCTGTATTTAATGTAGAAAAAACTTATTTTGATTATTTTGATTTGGAAGAGTTCCCTTTGATTCAAAAAGGCTTAGGCTAGGTTAAAAGAGTGTTCAATTTGCTGTGAAAATGGTATACAGGGTTTCTCAAAAAAATGTATTTACTGTTTGAAAGATGATAACTTTGCTCACCGTATGAAAAAGTAGGGAGAATATATGAGAGCTTAAGCAAATAGAAATTTTCTGAAATGTAAGCGGTATGGATTGCGCCATAGCCTCGTCTGAATTACTACATTTTACACTCGATTGATTGCCTTTCGCTTAAATACATGTTGTAATTTTTCAAAGGGAGCATATCGAACGATTTGTTTCATTTAAGATTTAAAACTTAAGAACACACTATGGCTTGAAAACATGCAAGGAATCTTTAAAAATGCCCCCGCCTGAAACCTTCCATTTCAGACTCGATTGACTGTGCATGAGCTGAACGCTCGTTACTAGGTTATTACTCCTTCGCCACACTAACCTGTGCTGTGCCTCTTTTAATTTAACATTTAGAGTTCGACAATCACGCGAAAGACACGTGACATGTGGATTTATTGATTGCACAATTTAATTGTGAGCAGAAGCCCCATTTTCCGAGACGAATTCTGTGGAGTGACGAAGCAGCATACAAGCTGAATGGGTTGGTTAATTGGCACAATTTCAGCTACTGGGCGACGGTAAATGTTAAAAGAAGCACCGCACAGGTTAATGTGGCCAAGTATGAGAAGATAGTGGCAAGCATTCGGCCCGTGCACAACCAATCGAGTCAGAAATGCAAGGCTTCATGCGGTGGCATAGCGCTATATCGACTATTTCCGCGAAATCTCGTTACACTGTTCTTTCATGTTAGTCTCAAGAAAAATTTAAAATTTCATTGGCAAGACTGTTAAAACTTTTCAGATTGTATCTGCATTTTTAGAATGCCCGACATTTTCGCAAGCCATGGTGAGCTTTTAAGTTTTAAACCTTAAAAGAAACACAAATCAATTCAGTATGGCCACTTTGTGGAGAACTTATAACATGTATTCAAGTGAAACACAATCAATCGAGAGTGAAATGCAAGGTTTCAAACGAGTGCATGGCGCATCCCATACCGCTCATATGTCACAAAATTTCTATTTTCTTAAGCTTTCATAAAAGCCCTTAACTTCTTTAGTCTCTTTACTGTGAGCAACGTTATCACCTTCAAACAGTATACATTTCTTTTGAGACACCCTGTATATCAGAAAGAAAATCGGGGACAGCACTCCTCCTTGAGGAAGGTCACTACAAACGTTGAATACTCACGTGAGCTGTTACATGGTATTACATTTACAAATTCTGATATCGGCCATCCAGTAGGTTGTGTATCTGCAAGGTTAATTCAAGAGAGCGTTATAAGATAGAAAGCCAAGCAAGTGGTTTTCCACAGCGTGACCCATCAGTGGGTCACTTCGTCCGCACGAGTGCTGCCATGTTTTTGCAGTCACCTCTGCCGTCAGCGCTCGCTGTACTACTCCGTTAATCCAGCAATAGACCCGCATAATCGATCACACTATGCTAATACCGCAGTGCCGTGTGTCGTCTGTTGACGCGTATTTCCGTTGTCGTCGTCGTCGCCGTCGGGCGTTGAAATTTCACGGCGCCGAATTAACTCCTCGCGGGTCGTCGAGGAGCATTCGATTTCGAGCCGGACACCAGCCGGTGTCACGTTCAGTCCGTGCTGCTGCTGCTGCCACCGCTGTTGTCTGCTGCCGTTGTTATTATTTACGACGTGGTCCGGCCGTCTATGTAAACACCCGCACGGGAAGTGTCTGTTGACACCCGCCGCGCGACCGGCCGGCTACTTATGGCTTTTCACACGCGACCGGCAGCTCTAAGAACCCAGAATTCCCCGAATTTATTTATTTATTTATTTATTTATTTATTACACCTGCAGAAGGCAAACATTTAAAATAAATCGCAACATGATCTGTAATTCAACAAAGCAACGTGCAGCTTTACAAAGCATACAAAAAGTTATTGAACTTGTAATCGGTATCACTTGTTGACTTGTCTGAAGAAAAATCATATCTAATGATTAGTAACGTTTTGCTGAAGAAAAAAACGTTTAAGCTTCGTTGTTGATAAGGATAAAGGACGGCGTTACTCAATCCCTTTTGGGATGCGCCACGCATTCTACTTCTACGGGATGTTGTGGAGGCGGAACGAATGCGTATTTGGCCATACAATGACTTGCGGTGGCCAGCCGATGAACACGTGAGCGCTCTATCCTTCCCAGACAAGTCTGGTACCAATTCACCGACCCCGGAGGGATGGAAGGCTTGGTTGGCCTAGGCGGGAAATCCGAACCAGGAACCTGGTATCGGGTGCACGCGACAGTCGCGCCTCCTCCGACTGCGCCACACGCGCCCAACGCGTTTAAAACACTCAGTAAATAAATGAAATCTACATAGCACACCCTACTACAGATCCAACTACTAATTATTGAATGTGTTATGTTGGCCAATAGTCCTGCAGTCTTTGGAAGTGATCAACTCAGGGTCGCGATCCTTCTAGGCTTCTCCCCTTAGATGGTGATGAGCTGGTAACGGACTATACTTTCAAAATAGTGACTTGGACTTGCAAATTGACTGCTCGTGCAATACTTCGAATAAGCGAAATGCATGGCGCATCGCAAGAGGCTGCTCGGTGCTGAACCGTGTTCTTTTTTTAGAACGTTCAGTGTAATTAAGTGAAATTGTGTTTGCGTGGTGCCAGGTAAACAGAGTCTTTCACGTTACGAGTGTTATTCAGGTCTCCTTTGGACACAGCGTATACAATATCTCCGTCCAGGATTTCCATTCCGTTTTCTTCTTCTAACACGAGGGGTGGCCGGTGGAAGATCAAAATCCCAAGCCTAAAAGTAATCGACGCTTAGCGGCTTGGGGATGGGCCACCGTGAATGGTAGCCCTCTACGACGTTCTGTGTTGCACGAAATTGAAAAATTTACACAGTACCGGTGTGATCTACCCTAGTGTTGGACTCCATTTCTGAAGTAATTTGGCATTCATGTGCGTTCCTGCTATATGTAGTTGTCCTCCAACGAATATAATTGAATAAATATTCGATTGATTTATTGATATATTTCTATTTCTTATTTATTTCTATCTATTAGATAATGATTCGAATAGTCGAATATTTTTAGACTTTCGAATAGCTGTTCTAAATCGAACATCGTTGAATTTAAAAAGGTGATTATCCGATCAAATTCGAACATCTAAAGGGAGCCATATTCGATTATTATTCAGAAATCGAATAATTTTATCAGAATTTTGAATAGTCTTCAATTTTTCATGCACAGAATCTTATTCGGGCAAATTATTTGACTATTCGAATTTTCGAATGAACAAAAAATGGAGCTTCTTTGATTTTTGATCAATCGAAAAAATTGACGAGCGATTCATTTATTCATTCGCTGGAAATTTTTCCACACCGGATTTATTCGTTAATTCATTCGTTCGATAAAATTTCTCAAAAGCACAACTGCAATCACTGCCAAGGCAAATAACCACTCAGAAAAGGTGACCCCCTCTAGCCGCTCTGGACCAGGTAATGTAAGATTAGTTATCTTTACTAAATGAATCGGAATCGAGTTCTAGAAGTTCCTCAAGAAAAATGTTTCATCTAGCTGTTTTAGGTAGTACAAAGGATTTGTTGACAGGTATCTGATTTTGATTTTTTTCCCCGAAACAAATATTTTATAAAATTATTCACTTGTTGAAACAGGTAAACTAAAACAAAATTTCAAAGAAAGTTATACCAAGTTCTCCTTGAACAAAACATTATTCTAACCATCTTCTTAAGACTGTATGTAGTTTCACTTGATTGAAGGTCATCTCGATTTGGAAGCGTTCGATTGGATTTTAAAAGTGTTAGGTCTGCATAGAAGAGTGTCCCATTCGACGCGAAAACGGTATCATCATACTTTATAATAACGCGCTAAGCGATGAGTCATACTATTGATCGGTGCCGCCGAAGAAATTAGTCATAAAATAGGAGGGAAAATTCGGTGGGAAAAATAGGGGGAAATTGGGGGACAATTACGGCATGAAAATGGTGAAAAATACTCAGATGTGCTCTACCTGCCTGGGAACTTTAGCCCGGGGCAATCGTGGTCGCTGAACACGAATCAGAAGTTCGTTTTTGAAGTATCGATCGTCATCAATCGATATTGATCAAACTATCGATTTTTTGTGGATGTCGTCCAGGCGGTCCGAAACTTTAGCCATTGGGGTAGTTGTGGTCGCTCAACATGAATCTGAAATTATTTTTTGAAGTATCGATCGCCATCAATTGATATTGATCAAACTATGGTAAGGGGAAAATAGCGGAAAATACCCAGACGTCATCTACGTGCCAGGAGATTCAGAGGACGTGCAAAACATGTACGTCGCATGACGTGCCTGGGACTCAGAAGACGTGCCAAAGACGTCGCTCAACGTGTTTGGGGATTTAGGTAGAGGTGCCGAAGACGTCGTACAAAGTGCCTGGGGATTCAGAAGGCGTGCTGAAGACGTCGTCCGCTAGGGGATCATTGAGGGGGACCAGTAACAGTAATGGAGGACCGTTTCACTAAAGGAGGACCAGTAGTGAGGACCCAATAGATTGTCATATCTTACTATATGCTGTACGTACTGCGAGCCTTTTGTACTCCTAGGTAGGGGAGAAAGCTGTACAAGTAGAGCAGCTAGCTCGATGTGATTCTCCTTAGCTTAGTGGTACTATAACATCGCGCAAAGCGCGCAAGTGCGATGCACGCCGATAGGCGTGACGGAGCACTTGTAAATAAATATCAGAGTTTGGACATTTGATAACATCTAGGGCTCTTCAAATATTGGGAACACAGTCGTGATACGTCCCTTCCGGGCTTTTCATTCGCGGGCCTGGTTCAGTTCATAGAACGCCTAGAGCAGCAATAGACAGCCTAGGAAGGTAGCGGTCTCTCTTTAGCGCCCCAAAGGCCGGTGGTCTCCCTAAGTCTGTGGCGGTATGTTCGCATGTTTTCTGGCTGTTATGTTGGAGTGATGTCCATCCCAAGCAGTCCTCGTGCTTCCCGCATGCCTTTACTGTGTCCTCACTTGTGGCTGACTTCTCAGAACGTCTCCAGCGAGGTGTTTTCTCGCTTCACAGCCGTATTTTTCGAGTTGAGACGTCGTTGTTGTTGTGACACCCGCCATGCATTTGGTGTGAAGACAAATGATATCCCTCTTCAATTTTTGTTTCTTCGCAGACGCATGCGTTGCAATCTCCATCTGGAGTCTATCGCTGCCAGAAGGCCGTTCCTTGATTCCTTTGATTTTGTCAGCTTTCATCGGAAATTACGGTGAATGGCCGACAAGGCTGAAGAACAAAGATGTTACCACCAGATTTTCTTGCCACACGTATTTACTTTGAATTGAAAACTCATCTTCGGACGTATTAAAGTGCACAAAGGCAAAAATGCTGTCCAAAAAAGAACAGCACGTTACATCGTTTATTTATTGAGGCTGTTCACTTGTACTTGCGAATAAAGCTGCGATTCTTCAAAAAAAGTAAAACAATGGATTTTTTCCGAAATTGGAAGCATCAGCGTCAACAGTGCCAAAATTAATGAAACGTCGGAAGTGGGCGGAAAGAGTATGGTTCTCTGCTTACAACTTGAAATAATTGAAAAATTGAAATAAAAATAATAAGCTAAAAGCAAATCGAAAATTAAATCTTACGCTCTCTATGAAATAATCATCGCCAAGAGATCATGGCTCACGGTTTTCGTACTACAAGCAGAAAATTGTCCATTTTCCTGCACTTTAAAATAGGCTTGAAGTCATTCCTTGGCCTGCAGTTCGAAGAAGAAGAAGTCAGTGGTCATTTGGAGGGGTTATGCATTTTTGAAGCACTATGTAGCGGCGGGTTTTAGAGGCAAATATTTTTTAATTCAAAAATGTTATTTAATCCTTTTTGGTTGCGTTTATTTCGAAAATGAAAAACAAAAACAATTAATAACTGACTCAAGCTTTTGACACACGTGTAGTTCTCTTGACCCTTTCTATTGGGTTGATCCAAAAGTGTTGCAACGCTAGCACAATATTACAATACAATACAATATAACACAATATACAAAAATTCAGTCCACGATATATTCCCCATTCAAGTCTAAGATCCTGCTCCATCTTTCCGGCAGCCTTTCAATTCTCTTCCGCCAGAATTCCGAGGGCTGTGAGAAAAAGAATTCAAAAACCTCCATTTCCCGTTGACGTCGATCATCGAACTCTCTACCTCGAATATGCTGCTTCAGAGCTCAGCACAAGTGGTAGTCAGAAGGAGCGAGGTCTAGAGAGTACGGTGGATGGGGTAGAGCTTCCCATCCTAACTTCTGCATTTTCTCGCGACTCACTTTTGCGACATGAGGACGCGCTTCGTCGTGCAGCAGGTAGACATTTTCCCGTTCCGGGCGTTTTTGTCGCATGTCGTCGGCCGAGCTCTGGGGCTGCGTTGCGTAAACAGACGCTGCGACTGCGGTCTCACTATCCAGCAACTTCCAGTAAAGCATGTCTTCTGAGTCCAACAGAAGGCGTCCGGAACAGGCCGATCTTTGAGAGAGATATCTCCAATCTTGAAGCGCTGATGCCAACGGGCCACTGTGGAATAGTGAATGACTCCCTCCTCGAATCAGAGCAGATGTTGGAGGTTGCAGTCCTTGAGGAATGGCCTTGCAGAAATTCGTAGCAGACGATAGGTCGTAGGATGCTGCTGCTTATCGTTGACATTGTTGCTCTATTCGTATTCGGCGAGGCCTTATATAGTGTGCTTGAGGAAGCTTCGAGAATGTACTGTGACGTTACCACACGAGATCGATACTGTAAGAGCTTTAGCAAATTTAACAGGCAGCAGCGTAAAGTGTTGCAAGACTTTTGATCAACTCAATAGCACTTCTGCTTCATGTTTTTCCCAGTCATGTGCTTGATAAAAGAAGTCCTGCTCCCTGCTCCTGGTCCTGTGTTAGCCCTGGTTTATAGTTGCACCGCTGCGCGGCGCGGCACCACAGCCGGAATAGGGGGGGGGCAGTCGTTCGGTACACCGTGCTGCCCGCCGCCCACTTCCCGCCCTGCCCGCGCCGCCCTATTTGGACAAGTTTGCTGCACTCGAAGCCATCGTTAATTGGCGTGACATCGTCCAAAAACCTATCAACTGATAGGGGACGATTGCGAAGCGCATCTCGGGGAACTCTGAAGTCATTTTTCAGTCGGTTTGTTTATGGAGGCAGTTGAGGAAAGGAGGACGTCGCTCTTCTCTCTAGATTCTTTCCATTTTCACCACAGTTCTTTAAATTTTCGCCTCATCAAGAGACTATGGGTGATTCCGGTCAGTTCTACATTGGCGAGACTTGGAGAAAGCCTTGGCACTGCAGAAATTCTTTTGAAAACTCTTTTGCTCCAAATATGGTAACAAGGTTCTGACTCTTGTCTCAAGAACGAAAGCAGTTCAGGATAGAGATGCAGGGCCAAGGTAAGTGATTAGAAATGCGATGCCTCCATGTGAAGGCAGGGATCCGGACATCTTGTCCACGGCGCGCCCCTCGCCCCGCCCCTTTCTGAGGGCGGTGTATCCAACGACTCTCCGCCCCGGAATAGATATCGACCGGGCGGCGCAAAAAATCGATATATATGGCGACCATCACGCCGCGCCGCCAGGCGGCGCAAGTATGAACCAGGCCTTAGTTAGCTGTTACTGCAACATATCCATCTCTAGGGAGCGTGGCTGCACAGTCGGAGATGTCGGCTGTATGCTGTGCCCTTTCTTGGTTCGATTGAAAATCGAAAAGATGGAAAAGGTTCATGGCTTAGCCGACGCTAAACAGGTCTTCGTACTTCTTGAGTCACTTAATTGGTGCCGTACTTGTCTATGAATTATAAGACTCTAAAGGTCCATCGACTGACCACACAAGTGATTGGCATAGCCCGATTACGCAGTCAAATTGCCTCTTCCGTAGAGGTAGAATATGTGACGCATCCGTTCAAGAGACTGACCAACGCTAACCCATTATCATTCTCTGCCGTCGCTTTCTGACTTTTTCATCAAATTTGTATTAGTATTTTCTTAGTTTTCTTATTTTCCTTCTTAGTATTTTCTTCCTATTTTATCTAGAAACTATTTCCTCCCTCTGTGCTCTCGTCTCTGCATCAGAATTCTGATTGAGCAATCAACTGCTCTACGTTCTTTTCTCTTTTTGACTCTAAAGTTTAACGCTGAGCGACAGGCCGATATACCACTTACACGTCAAATTGGACTTTTTTCTAAGCAAGCCCAACGTGTTTGAAATCCAAATGAACATTTTCCAAATTATGACCACCCGCTTCTACATTAAACTAGAGATTCTCGAAAAAGGTGAGAATAATTTATTATTCAAGGAAAATTTTAGTATGACTTCCTTAGAAGTTTCAATTCGCCCATCCGATAGGTGAACACATTGTTTGTAGCTTTATAAAATTCCCATTTTTTAAGGAACAATAAAGGTTTTTAGATGGATGTCTAGTTGCGATCAAAACTTCGCAAATTTGGATTTTTGGACTAAAAGTGAGACTTGAATACGCTTTATTGGAAACGGTCGTTATCAGATCTCCCAAAATCGCTTCTAACACCGTCTACCTTCTAAACCAGCCGCTCTACATAGGCTCAAGCAAAAAGCTAAAAATAAAGGTTTCGTTTTAAAGAGCAGTAGGCGGCCATTTTAAAACTCAAAAAGAAGATCTTGCCCCAGGCCCGCGTTCAAAACGTCGTGATTTTTATTCGATTGATAGCATAAACATAACATAAACAGTTTTGAAAGCCCACATGTCCTCACTTCGATGCTGCATGTAAGCAGTGTTTACACTATCAATTAAATAAACATTGCGACTTGGTTTTCGAGTGCATGGCGTGATCCAGTTTCTTAATGCGCTACACAATTGCTGCTTTTCAGCCTCAATTTAGGCCGTTATTTTTTCTCGAAAAATTTAAATTTTATGAAATTATTACGTTAACTTGGACAGCTGTGCTAAACAATTTCAAAGAATGTAACAACAAATTTTCCTTGAGCAAGAAACTATTCTAACCATCTTGGATAACCTGCAGTTGTAATATGTAAGAAGCTCGTTTCGATTAGGAGGACGATCACTTTGATTTCAGGCGCATCAAGATTGTTGAGAAGAGTGTCCAATTTGACGTGAAAATTATGTACATATATTGTTCACGAACATCCTTGAAACCCTTTTTTATATCCTAAATAAGGATTTTTCAACTGGATCTTTCCACCAATCGTTTCATGGCATGTTTGATTAACGCCTGGATTATCTACTCTGTTTGCGGCTATATCTAGCGTGGGTGGGTAATCAGATTTCTGAACCAGCTCACAACCCACATAAGAGCTATGCATCTCTTTCCCGCTGTAATCCTCTTTCCTCTTCACTCTAGACCCAAAAATCGCACATCCGCTGCACTTCCGTACAACCTATGTATGTCCTGAACTCCACACTCTGGTGTCGGTGCGCTATTTTTGTGCCCTTTCCGCTTACCATAGACCATCCATTTGGTGACGGTTATAGCCTGAGAGTTGCTGTGTCTGTCTGGTGCGGTTCCTAGATGGGTTGATTTTCTCTTTTACTGGGGCTAGACATTAGTCAAGCTGGGTATTTGTAAACGACTCTATCCACTTCCTTTTGGACACGAGTTGCGCAGTAGTGGAGCGGGCTAGCTCTCTCGAGCACCCTTTATTGATTCTCGGTTCGGTTCCTGTCCAGGCAAACCAGCCCTTCGATGCCGTTGGGGTCGAATGATTCGCAGCAGTCTTTTCTGAAAATAATAAAACATTGGCTTAAACACTTGTCTGGCAGCCCCTGGTCTTTATACAGATGATACACTTATTCAAATTTATTGTTTTTAAGCTGTTATAAGGATGTTTAGTTGCGATCAAGTTTGTTGCGCCGGTCGGGACTCGAACCCGCACCTTCTGCTTTCCGGGCAGAGATGCTTCGCCTTCCACCAACAGCGCTGTTTGACCGAACACAACATCCCCAATATCTTCCTAGAAGCAATCACCTATCAGCACTCACCCGTGAAATCGGGATGGTCCCGCCGCTGATATCAGCATGGAATCGGTTAAGCTGAAGGCTTTGGTAGAATTGGTTAAGCATCGCTACCCGGAAAGCAGAAGGTGTGCGTTCGAGTCCCGCCTGGCGCAAGAATTATGATCGCAACTAAAAATCCTTCTATTAGCTTCTATCTTCTACAACAACCGCTCTAAGCTTAAGCAAAAATGAAAAACAATATTATTTTTAATTTATTTATTCGCTTTAATTTTTCAAACTGACTCCAAGTTATTGATTCTAGGCGTAGACATGATTCGCGTTACAAAATAACACAAAGTACTGAACAAAAGCAACTAAATAGCGTGAACAATTCAGTTAGATATCAGTTCTTGCGCTACGTTTCGATTGAAGTATAATAGAATGCATGGCGCACCCTATGCAGGTGTTGATTATTTCTACCTTTAGCCTTCGTCATTTATCCTGAATTCCTAGCGAAAGTTAATTCAAATCTCGTGGCGCTTTCAGTCTCAAACAGAAGGTTTTGCAGCACCAATTCTATGGATAAGGCTTCTTCTGCTTCTTAGGGACCTACTGTATTTATGAAACTACGTTTCTGTATCAATCGCTGATTGAGGAGTTTAAAAGTGTCAGGCTTAATGAGGCCTACGTGGGGAACGGGTAATGCACTAACCATTCAGACTGCATCGACCGGGCGTGGTAGCCATAGGCGGTATGTTGTGGCGGGTGCATCGGTTGGCGAGTATTTGATCAGTGCTGTGACTGGTTGTGATAACCTGCTGCGTTTCCGCCCCTATGTAGACCACATTAACGACAAGTACATATTCATGATTTCCTAATTGATTTTTGAATGAAATGGATTTCTGATTCCGCTCATCAAGCCCTTTCTTTAGGGCCAAGCGTTCTGTTTCTTTCCTCACTCGTCTGCCATCCGCACAGACTGCGCTCCTTCTGCGAGCGGTTCTCGATGCATTCTCTGTTCTCAACCCATATGTCTGTTCTCATTTATCTTTCTCATATATTTTTTCATGCTTTTGTAGTCATTCTTCTATGCGGCTAGTTTACATACGGGTTTTCTAACACCTTCCAGGGGCCGGATTCACCAACAATTAAACCCACGGGTACACGTGGTATAAGGGCCAGAGATACGATAAGGGTAGAGATGAATGCATCATTCTGGGTGCATTCATCTCTTGACCCTTATACCTGCGCGTTTAATCGTTGATGAATCCTACCCCAGTTCTCTAATGTACCGACTTATTCATATTCCTGGCGCCTTCTTCTTCAATTCAACTAGTCATCATTTAACGTTGCCGCTTCATCCTTTCATGCAAGCAAACTGCATCGTTTTTGTCTTCATTTGTATTACATCTGTATATCGCTACGTTGAACTTGTCGCTCGTCAGCCTCTCGGCAGTTCAGAATCCGAGTTTCACTCCTAACTCCCTTACTATTCAGGTAGCTACTCCACGTGCTGGCGAAGTCGAGCGAATTCTGTGGCGAGGACGATGACATATTCATCTGTCGTTACGCTGATGGTGTTAACGGATTCAAAGAAGTTTGCCGGCGTTGCCATAGTAGTGCAAGCGGCCGGCCCTCGGCCTCACATCCACGGCGAGATTAACAGCGCTCAGCTCAGCACTTCTACTTACATCGTTGTCTTCAGCATTTGCTCCGCTCCTGCTTTCCAATAGTCTAGTTTTTCGCCGTCTTATTCTAAAGGAGCTTCTACGAAGTTCAAACAATGTATAATAGTCACAGCACCTACCATTTGCGGGGTGAAATGGCGTGTTCGTAAAATGCAGGAGGTTTCCCAATAACTCTTCAATCAACAACTAATCTTTTATGCACTGTATTTTCGAGGCCGTTTTGAGAACAAAATTCTTGAAGGACTAAGAAGAAAGGACAAAAGACGGCGGTAGTCAATTTCTATCTGTGATTCCACGCATCCCCTTTTGCGCTGTATCATCGAGTATTTGGCCTGTTATCACGGTACGCTAGGAGAATAATGTAGGAAACACTTTCTGCCCAAGGAACCCCAGCTGGGATTATTTCGATCACGCAACAGCACCCTCAGGCTAGGTAAATGTTTTTATTCCTGTCGTATAAAAGGTTCATTCCTTATGATACCGAATTCTCTTATTTCGGTCGTTTCGAAAAGGTCCAAATGATAGTAGTTCTTTGAATATAACTGGTAGGTCACATGCCCTTCCTCATTCACGCGCCACGATAAAGGCAAACGAAGAAGAGGAAGAAATGATAAAAGAACGCGCTCAGTATAGAAAAGAATACCAACATGATTGGTGAGAAATGTTCAATATGCGTACGAGTGTGTATATCTGGAGATAATATGTATGTGAGTACGCTTTGATGGACGTCAAAATGGAATCCTCCCCACTGCTAACATCTTTTAGAAATTTTGAGTTAATGTCCAAAAGTATGTGTCACCCTCGGACCTCCATGTCATGCTTCTGCCTGAGATGGGAGTGAGGTTTTGCAGTCCCTTATTATAGATTTATATTACATATAAAACCATATTCAAAGTATGCAATCGGTAAAACTGCCAACCTTCCAACCCAAGTAGGGGCGTGACTTACAGGGATGGTGGCCAGTATACCGTGACACTGTGGGATGACTTACAGTGGCCAGCCAATTAATAATTCAGCATTTTATGACTGACCCCGGAGGGAGAGAAGGTTTGGTTGGCCTAGGCGGAATCGAAAGTAAGAACCTCGCTTTGGCGGAAGATTGCTCCGATTGCCCTAGCACGATCCCCCTTGAACTATGCTTAGCCCCAAAAAGGACAAAAAGATAATGAACGATCTTGCAAGGGAAGGGTCTGAAGCGTATGTCTGAACGGGGGCAGAGAGTCATATAGGGGGAATCCCCACCCCTCAATTAGTAGAAAAATTGTTTCTTTTTTGCCAAGTTGTTAAACCAAGGAACAGGGAGTCCTTGAAGTTACCATGGAATCGGAGCCTCACGACTTCGGGGGTCTTGTACGCAGGCGATGTTTCATCGATCAAGCGGTTCAGAGCGCAGCGGATAGTGACGTTGCTTTATGCGAGGGAGGTCGGGGGTTCGATTCTCCTGCGCTGTTGTGTTATTGCGTTTCATATGGTTGGTTGAGATTTGAAGGATTCTGAGGTCTATACCATTTTTAGAGGTTTTTGCCTAATTTTGCAGCTACATGCTGTGGTATTCCTCATGATGATGTGTAAATGTTCAACACCAGTGATACACAAGTACAACGTGCTTGAAGCAGCACTGATCACAATACGGGCAGGGTACAACAGTTACAAGCTCCTCACAGATTGTTTCCCCACATAGACCATTGACCTTGGGAAAAGACCATCCTGCTCGGTTTTTCAAAACAGACCAGGATGTGACGTCGGTGGTGGTTAAAGTGTGAAACGAGATCTGTGGATCCTGCAAATTCACCTAAATAGCTATCGATACACTCTTTCCCTCATCCTTGCCTGTCACCTGGAAATCAGAGGTCTACTGAAGGTTTTCTAACACCTAGCACCTACAATGCCGCCGATGCTCGAGTGGTGGTCCACCTGCTCACCATAAAGTGTGGCCCACCTTTAGAAAGACGAACTCATAGACGTGAAAAGCCTAGCAAGCAGTGGACATATGATAACATTTTCGGGCGGAACTCTTGTTTCGAAGGAAAGGGTACGCCTTTAATTGGATTTCGCCCGCAGAGCCGATGCCATTTGTCCATTTATGGAAGCAAACTGTGGGGAGCCTGTAGCTTTTATACGCTGTTATTATTATGACCAGTGCTTCTCTTTCGTGCACTTTTTGCCTGTGTATTACTGATTTTGAACGTTTATACATCATTATATTGAATAGCTCTCTCATTGCCTTCTATGTAGCTAAAAAAAGCGGTCAGTAATAAACAAGTCGCAGGAAAGTTACTCTCCACAGCAGACAACTGCAAAATGCGCAGAAAGCATTGAGGGGTAGGGATTCTTCCTATATGACTCGCTCTTCCGGTTCAGGCATACGCTTCAGACCTTTCCCGTGTTAGTCAATCACTTTTGCGTTGCGCCACACATTCTGCTTCTACAGAATATCGTGGAAGCAGCTTGCCCCTGTATTTTACCACTACAGTGAATTGCGGTGGCCAGCCAATGGACAAGTCAGTGTTTTATCCTTCTCAGATAAGTTTCCAGACAAGTCTAGTATACCGACTCCGGAAGGCTTGGTTAGCCTGGGAGAGAAATCCAAACCAGGAACCAGGAATCGTACTCATGCGGTAGCCGGCCCCTCTTCCCTACTGTGCTACACGCCTTAAGTAGTGCAGAAGCAAAACTCTAATGTTTCCTTGAAGCGCGCTGTGCGCATAACCCAGAAGAACGTAACATGGCCAGTGTAGGTCTGAATCATCTGTAAGGCTTTCGAGTGATAAATAGTGGCAGCGTTTTTGTGCTTGTGGAACAGAGCTAAGTCTCTGACATGTATCTATATCTCTGGTCTATATCTTTACGGCGGTCTGCAAAACTCTTGTACCATGTACTGCTGTGTCTTTTGCTTAGAAGTTTCTATAATACTGTCCACGTTCGACTCTCCATGAATCTTGGCAGTCTGACGCTGTATTCGCCTGAAGTGATTGTGCAGCTGAGTCAAGATTGTCACAGATGCTTATTGCGACTAACGTTTTGTCGTTGTCGCCTTCTTCGGAGCCTCAAACGTGGGTATTTAAACTTGGTTTTTTTGGTTTAGTTGCCAAAATTTGAGGGATCGAAGAAGGCGACAACACCGAAATAAACACCTGTTGTACGTACGAGAAGATCGAGGATTTTGCCTCCGATACCTCAAACTTGGGTAATTAAACTTTTATTATATATTTTTCACTTTACATGAAAAGGCGGACAAAGGATATTTATGCGAAATAATGAGAGAAATGAATGCGCTGCGCGTTCCTTGGACGTGGGTGCTGAGGGCTGAGGGCAAAGGACAAAAGAATGACTAATGCCGCGGCAATCGGACCAGCTATTTATGCGCTGATCTAGGAGGCACTCAAAACATTGCGTGGTTATCAGCGACTTCATCTGTAGAGGAATGCTTCTGCGAACGAGAAGATATTTGAATTTCTAGCACATGAATACAGTGAATGTGCAGATATAGTACAGCACATCACTAGGACTATGTAGAAAACAATACAATACGGCAATATCATTATATCATTACGTCGTGATACCTGTAACAATCTTGTTTGTAGAGCTTGTTCTGATGCATATGGCGCAGTTATTACGCCACGAATCTCTCGCTGGTTTGTCTAGCGTCGATGGCTACTAAATTTGTTCCTTCCATACAGTTGCTATCTTACATTCAGACTTCTACGAAAATGACAAGCGGTGACGTGCTCATTGGTCGCTCCCTGAATACCATTGGGCAATGTCAATTCGAAGTATCTTCCATTCCCAGTACCCTGTCAAATTAGAACTCGTGGATCTCCCAAAAAACCTGGCAAACAAGGAGCTTCGTTACTTATTTCAGAGTTTTTGAGTGCTGGATTGAGCTATTAGGTTGTAACGAAATAAATGGCACTGAACCACTGTAAATTTAAACAGTTAATATCTTGGCTTGTAGGCAAGTTTATTAATCGAAATAAAAACCTTCCGATTCTACACATCTTTGCCAACGTGACACAAGCTTTCTTATTCCAGTAGCATAAAAATCAGAAGTTCTGGAATTGGCGAAATCTTCGAGGGCACTTTCGGCATCCTGTTGGTATTTGAATATTTTCCCTACCAAGAAGTCGCCAAGATGCTTGAAGAAATGGTAGTTTGTTGGAGAGAGGTCGGGAGAAAACGGAAGATGGGTAGAGTTTCAATGCTCAGCTCATTCAATTTCTGCAACGTCATTCGTGCTACATGGAGGCCCTCATTGTCGTGCAGAAGGAGAACTCGCCTTCGGTTAACCAAGGCCGGCCGGATATCCTTCAACTTTTTCATCATTTCTTCAATTTCAATGCAGTACTTCCGTGCCGTGATGGATTCACCGGGAGGGAGGAAGCTGTGGTGAATAATTCCCAGCGAACACCACCATGCTGTCACCATTGCTTTCTTTTGGTGCAATTCCGGCTTCGCAAAAACCTTGGGGCTCTCATCGCTGTCCACCCACTGTGCCGATCGTCGCCTGTTGTCGTACATTATCCATTTCTCGTCACAGGTTACGATGCGATCAAGGAATGGGTCCGTTTCGTTCCGTAGAAGCAGTGCGGACGAGATCTCATATCGTCGGTTTCTTTGCTCCTCAGACAGCTCGTGAGGCACCCATCTTTCCAGCTTTTTGGTCTTTCCAATTTCCTTCAGATGCCGGGCAGCTGTGTTGTGACTGACGCCAAGAACCTTCGCTATCTCCCTGGTACCTTTGTGTGGATCCTCCTCTACCACATCTCTCAGCTTGTCCTCATCAACATCACTATGCCCCCCATGACCTTCATGTCCTTCCAAGCTCTCATCTCCATTCCGAAATTTCTGATACCAACGACACACCGTCCGAATTGTGGAACATCCTTGACCGAATGCGGCGTTGATCTTCTCGTCCGCCTCCTTAGCTGTAGTGCCCAGCTTGAATTCATACAAGTAAATGCCTTGGATTACCCTTTTGTCCATCTGCAAAAAAGTCAATAAAACTCTAAAGTTTTCCCACTTTTACATAGAAAATTTGGTATTCTCCGGTAGAGCAAAATTTGCGCTTCTAAATGATATGCCACATGTTACGGTTTGTTCTTGATCAAACGCGTAAAGACGCGCCAAAAAATGGCGCGAGCCAGTGCTATTTAATTCGTTACAACCTAATAGATCTGATCTGGCATCGAGGCCAAATAGTCTTTCCTTCCAAATTCACGAGCCTATCCTTAGCTGATCCTTCCGAACTGGATGATATCATGCTCTGTGGTTAACGTGGCTTTTCAAAGATTTAAAAGCTGATAGAAACGGATCTATACTCTATGCCGTCTGATTGTTCACGAAGATGTTGACATTATGTCCTGGAAGCTACTTCTGTACGCTGTTTCTGCGCCGAGAATGTGTAACGACGCAGTACCAAACCAGCATCACAGAACAAATTCTTTCCACTTGATAGGTGGCTATACTTCTTCCACCGTTGTAGAGAGACAGTACACCTTCTATCCAGTAATATTTACGATTAAAATGTTATATTGTGGCTTTCTAATGTCCAGGAAGCTGGCTTTCATTTATATTTTTGCTAAACCTCTTACAATGCTGCTAGCTTGATATGTCTGGAATTCATATCCCAGGTCTTAATACTGCGCATAAACGGAACAAGATCCGCAGAAGGGAGCAATAATACTGGAAAAGTATAAAGTTCCTTCGGCGGTTGAAAAGGCGATTCGCGCAGGGCCACAACAATGCAGGCGATTGTTGTTTGCTACCGGAAAGCAAAACTGTGCATACGATAATCGTCGTGTTTTCGTCGTGAGAATGCTCAAGCCGGAAGCGCCAACCTCAAGTTGACCGGGTCGGGTCGCGACAGTAGTCCGCGGCCAAGTATCCCTTGTATTCTCAGACTTTCCTCATGCAATTCCCCAAAGTACGGAAGCTTTCTTGCTGCACTGCCTGCTTCATACACTTGTGCTGATTTCCATTCATTTATTTACTGAATATATTATTTAAATTTAAATTATTGATTCGTGCACATAGTAGCGCAGTCGGAGGAGGTGCGAGTCCCGGTTCTCGGCTCGGATTTTCTAACAAGACCAGCGACATTTTCCATCCCTACGGGGTCGGTGAATTGGTACCGGACTCCTCTGAGAAGGATAAAGCGCTGACTTGTTCATCGACTGGTCACCGCAAGTCAGGCATGGCCAAATACACACTCAAATCGCCTCCACAACACCCCGTAGAACTAGACTGCGCAAGCCAGAAGGGATTGAGCAACCAAGAAACCCTTTTTTAAACAGTTCACGTCGGAATTGTCTGAGTTGCCGATCGCTACGATGATCGTCGGCTTACTATGGAAGACATCAGGAGCAACCTAATGCGTCCCTGTTGCGTGTCAAAGTTGCGCAGTGGGCCAGGATTTTCACGAGGAGGTCCCACAAGTGTTGGGAATAGGACACCTTGACCACCTTCTTTTCTTCTTTAGGCTTCGTTACTTTCATTACAGCAAAAAGCCTATTTTAGTACATAGGGTAGGAAAGCGCGATATGATGGGGCCGAATCTTCAAAATAGCTCTTATGAAGGCTGCCCACCATCCTCTATTGCATGTGCGCGATTTATACTCCGAAGCACACGTTCCCTATCTGGCAAGAAGTCCCAATGTAAAGGGTTTAATATGTGGAAATATAAATAAAATACTCCGAAGCACCCGTTCCCTATCTGGCAAGAAGTCCCAATGTAAAGGGCTTAATATGTGGAAATATAAATAAAATCAATCGGTACGTACTGGTCGCGCAATCGACGTCGTTTACTGTCCGGTGGCAGTAATACTTACCTGATTCCTGTAGTCACGTCTTCTGACTCTGAAGGCGCCTTTGCGCGACGTCTTCGCGCGTCTTCAAATTCCGGCGCTCGGCGCTTGATCACCTTCCACACACTGATGCGTTTCCCGCTCGCCAGCGATCGTCCATGGTTGAGCTCAAAGAAAGACTGGTTGGCACACAACGCCTTTCGAAGGCAACCCTTTCATTTCATTTCATTTCATTGAAACATGTGGTACAAGCACATGTAAAGCGATCAGCGTGAGCGCGCTCACCATCGCACCGAGAAAAAGCATCGATGAAATCAATTAGAAAACGAACAAAACAAAGGAATGAATCAACCAAATAGCGGAAAATAGAAAACTTAAGAAAGGCAAGAAAGCTCTGCGCAAAACGATAAGAAAGGACTATCGAAAACCGCTACGGAAAGCAAAGGGAAACAAGATTTAGTAACTAAGAGTTACTGGGGAGATTCAGAGGTATTTTTCTAAAATCCTTTTAAAAGCCGCAACGCTTGTAGGTATAGCAAAACGTTTACTTAACTTGGCGTATTCCGCGCCGGCTCGACAGACAAAGTAGTTGGAGCGGACTGAACTCCGGGCCCGAGGAACCCGAAGCTTTACAGCAGCACCCCTCGTTATGGAATCACTCGTCACGAAAAATCTACGTCCACTCAGATGGACAAGACCGTGCAGCGCTTTGTAAACCATAATAAGATCGAACTTCTTCCGCCGTGTGGATAGAGGTTCCAAACCTAACTGCAAATTCCGCACATCATGGTTCGGAATAGAACGGTAGTTTATATGCCTTGACCTGAAGAAAAGTTTTCTAGTGAAGCTGTTCTGGACCCGTTCCAAGGCGTTAATATTTTTGATCTTATTTGGACTAAAGACAGGAGTGCCATACTCGAGAATAGGACGGACGTAAATTTTATAGGCTTTGAGGAAGATATGTTCGTCTTTAGTAGTTAGGCACCTGAAAAGATTGCATACCCTGCGAGTGGCCTTCGCCGCAACTTCATGACAGTGCTTATCGAAATCTAAGTTATCGGTGATAACGAAACCGAGATCCTTAACTTCCGAAACCTGCGATAATTGAACGCCTTCGATAAAATAAGGCATTTTATTATTGTTCTTACCTAAGTGAAGCACTTTAGTTTTATCTTTCGCTAACGGAAGGCCCCAAGTGTGGGCCCATTTGGCAACTGCCGAGATTGCTTCCTGCAATTTATCCACCCCTCCGGGGTCAGTTACACTATTATAAATTTTGAGATCATCGGCAAAAGCCTTGCAAGATACCCCAATTGAATTTATAAGTGATGGGATCCCCCTGGTGTAGATGTTGAAGAGAACCGGCGAGAGGACAGATCCCTGAGGGACACCACTACATGCAATTTTGGCAGAAGACAAATGGCCCCTGTAGTTGACCCTGAACACACGCTGACATAAAAAGGCTTCTAGCCATTTCACTATCCTATAATGAAGCCCCACAGCAGACAGCTGCTCCAAAAGTTTGTCATGAGGAACCTTATCAAAGGCTTTCTCAAAGTCGAAATAGATAACGTCGATTCCGTGACCAGATTCAATCAAACTAGTCCAGTCATTTAAAGCAACTAGCATTTGGGCGGTAGTCGAGCCTCCTTTACGAAACCCAAATTGCTCAGGCGGAATTATGGAATTGTTATCTAAGTGGGAGACTATTACTTCTTTGAGCATCTTCTCGAAAAGGCGCGCCAAGACAGAGGTGATACTAATAGGCCGGTAATTCCGTGGATTGCTGAAAGGGGCCTTTTTGGGCAGAGGAATAACGAAGGCCTCCTTCCACTTTCTGGGTACCTCTCCTCGCATTAGACTTAGATTGAAGATAATTTGAAGCGGGGTCACGATTTCTCCAGCGACCTTTTGGAAGAAGAACAACGGTATGCCGTCGGGCGTGGCGGAGAAGGATTTAGGCCAAGCAAGAAGGCGCTTCAAAATAGCTTCTTCATGAAACCAGAAGGAGTCCTGCATTTGGGGACAGGATGGGAGAGAGCTCTGAATGAGTGCTTGCGGCGAACCTTGGTCGTTCCGTGACTGTTGGAATACAGCCTCAAAAGTGCGGGCTAATTCCTCGGCTTTATCTTGGTCGCTGTAGAACTTAACTCCTGAATCATTAATGAGTACCGGTATTGATTGTTTGGATTTTAACCTAGCATTTATTAAACGGAAGAAGTCGTTGGGATTTTTCGAGCTACTAATTTTCTTTTCGAGTGAAGCAGAAAACTTTACCAACTTTTTACGGAATCTTCTGGAGAGAATATTAAAGTAACCAGAGGATTTATTTGACGGAGAGAGGACAGCTTCTTTCCAGGCCAGTTCCCGCCTCTTGGCCAGCGAAACAAGGTATCGCGGCCAGAAACGCTGGGAGGCGGGCTTCCTGGAGCACGGAACGTAGGTTTCAATACAAAACTTAAGAACGGTAATTAGTAATTCGTACATCTCGTCAACTGTGTTAAGGGTGGATAGTGACCCAATCCAGTCAACTTGTCGTAAGTAAGCGATAATGTCGCTGTAGTTGGCCTTACGGAACTCCCTCACTAATCGCGCCGAGCTATAAGTTAGGTTGGATGGGACGGAGAATTCTACGGCAGAGTGGTCGCTAGTTCCAATAGGAGGCTTAACCGCGACATTCCTAACCAAGGCTGCCCTGTTAGATAAAACTAGATCTAAAATGCTGTCACCTCTAGTACCTGAAACGACGAGTTGCGAAAATCCATGAGATAAGCACATATCGGCGAACTCGGTAGAGGATGAAGAACCCCCCTTCATGTTGCCCCAATCAACGTCTGGATAATTGAAATCCCCGACTAAGATACAATTTTCAATCTGAGTTGCTAAGTCGCTGATCGTATTCACCAACTGTAAGTTGTTATGGCTTGGGCAAGAGGGAGCACGATATACACCAATAAGTCTCAGACTCTCTTTACCGAGAATAATGTCACAAGACAGAATTTCATAAGAGTCCACAACAGATTCACTAAAAACTAAATCATAAGAAAACGACGGCTTAATAAGGAAAAGGATTCCTCCCCCTACTTTTCTCGGCCGATCGCATCTAACGAGGTCGTAGTTTTCGCAACAGAATCCCAGTACCGAGGAAGCGTCGACGGAGTCCTTGAGCCAGGTCTCCGTCAGCACAACCACTCCGTAGTCAGAGCCAGCGAGCACATATGAAAACGGGAGGATGTTTTTAGCAATTGATCGAATATTGGACAGGAGAAAGCGAAAAAACCCTGCTTTCCGAAGCGGTTTTACTAGTTTCCCGCTTTAGATGGAACACGGGGCATCTGAGGCAATGAGGCAGACAACACACCGATTTTGGAAGCGGATAATGACAATTTGGACAAATTATTGGAAAGCCTATCAGCCTTGAGTTTTTCTCGAACTTCTCTCGGAAGAGAATGCCGGATATGGATTTGACGAAACAAACGAGACTTATTAAGCATTGGTTCTTAACCCTTGGTTTTGGTTCTCCTCGACGTGACGGAAAAGGTGACCCGCCCACATATTAACTGAAAATTATATAATAAGATACGGTAACTTATTTTTTTCTGAGAACCTGTGCAGTGAAACGCTGCACAACGCCATGTTATCTGCGTTTTGAAGAAAAAAATCGTTATCAATCCGATATTTTAGGAGATCTTTGAGAAGGTTTCCATTTAGAAGTAACGAGTCTTTGGCTACAAAAAGGTCATACCTTGTTGAATAGCCATTAAGCTGGCTAAAAAGAAAATTTTATACGCGTGTATTTTGTGAAAGTGTGAACGCTGGCTGAACTGTTATCACGGTATTTTGTTGCACTAGCGCCAGGCGGGGCTCGAACCCGCAGCCACTGCTTACCAGTGGACATTGGATCCGACGCCGATTCGGATAATTCGGAACCGTCAATTTTTTTAAACCCCGGATAAGTGGATTATACGGTTACTGACATTTTTGATATTCCCAGATCTTAAAATGATTCAGTTAAGGGTGATTTTCACCAGACAATACTCTCGAATGATTCAGATAAGTAATTTTGATAAGAAATATGGTATCGTACCCGAATCGGATATCCGATATCAAAAGCGAAGAGAGGACTCGTGATCAGAATCATCTGGAGATCCGTCCTGGTAAAAAAAATCACCGTCATCTGAATCATCCTACGATCCGTGCCTATCAAAAATGCCATTATTCGCCTAATCCATCTGTTCGGGGTTTGAAATAAAAGTGACGAATCTGAACTATCCGAATCGGCATCGGATTCATTGTAAACTTACCAGACAGAATGCTTACACCGCTGTTTGATCGGACGAAACATCCACAACTCGTGGTGCTGATCGGCACCCACCCTAACAGAACTTTCCCTATAACTTGGCAGAATTCATGGTGCATTCCACAAGCGGATTGACTTAGGACAACTCGATCTTTTTTCATCCTTTACTCCTTTAATTTGACATTAATGCGTGCAACGATAACGAGCTACTTTTCAACCAGCTGTATTGACTAACATGATGCGCCCGACAATGGAATAAAAGCGGCTGAATGCGCTTCTCCTGCTGGATTCTCCAGCTGATGCTGCTTCTTTTTCACAGCCACCAGACGGCTCTCATTCGTTATTCATGCAGCCGATGATTAATTCTCATAAGCCAACTCCCCGCGTCACTGAGACATGCACTTTCCCAGGAGTTCAATACAGACGTCTCGGCTGAGGCGGAGATGTTGTTCTTGATATGTCCGCCAACACTGCTGAATGCACTGAAATTCGTTCATCTCTCTAATGCGCTCCAAGATTCGTCCGAGCCCATTTGCTCGCCATGGGCATTCCATCCACTGCTCGCCGGTCACATTAGTGGGGGCGAGAGCTGCGGGAAGCCGACACAAGTCTCGTCGTCCTTGTCGTGCCCCGCATTGTCCGAACGGAATTCGTGTCAAGTGCTGCTGTCTATTCGGGACGAAATTGTCCGAAGAGTTCAATACAGATCGATTGACGTCGCACTTCGTTCGCTGCCTTTCGAGGAAAGTTTTCTGGAATTCCACATCTTCAAGGCTTTTGACCTCCATGAGCTCTAACTCTGACATCAGGCCTCAGTAAGTCGTAGTCGGAGTGAGCTGGAGCTTCAAGCTATATTTAGCAAAGAGCAGTAGACCATGTGAAATCACTGTTCTAGATTCCTGCACTGTACTTCAAGGATAGCTGCCGAAAGCCTTCCTAGCTTCATCACTGTTTCCTGTACATCTAATATCTTTGTTCTATCACTAGCTGGGGTGAAAATTTCCTCTAGACTTATTCTGGGTAAAATTCTTTCACATTGAGGTCTCACTGTCTGCTTCGGGTACGGATTGGAAACACTCTTTTTTCTCAAATTAAATGGGTATGGAGAAAATCGTAGGGAAAGGCAATTTAGGAAATTAGTGGTCATAACCACCGATTCGTTCGACGTCGTTCTAGACCAGATTTGCCTGGGGCGTTGTTGTTTTTAACGGTTTTCGAAGAAATTTGATCTCGACAAGGTATAAAACTAGGATGTTGTGAAAAGAACATGTATGAAAAAAAGTCAAAAAATCCCAGAAAGATCTCCACTTGGTACCAGGGTTGTTTGGGAGGTGCTGATATGTTCATCGGTTGGCCACCGCAAGTCACTTTGAGACCAAATACGCATTCAAATCGTCTCCTCGACATCCCGTAGAAGTCGAACGCGTCACATTCCAAAAGGGAATAATTATCCTTTATCCCTATCCTTTATCCTAACCACCGATTCTGCCTGACAGGACATGTACAAAACTATTTAGTAGTGTTTTTAAGGGCTTTCGGAGAAATTTGATCTCGTCAAGGTGTCACAATTAGTATGTTGTAAAAAGAACAGTGATGAAAATAGTAAAAAAGCCCAGAAATATCAATTTTTCTCGGACACCGTCGTCGTCCAATGTTCTCGTTAATTGTCCTTCTATATATAGTGCCAATCCATGCGCTTGTCTCTGTGTCTATCTGTCCTTGCTCCCATCCGCACAGCGTTCGTAGAACGGGCTTGACGATTTAATTCCTTCAACAAATCAAAAATCAAATGAATATGCTCTTCGACGGATGCACCTCATAGCAAACAGCATCAATCTCACAGCCGCTATCGATCGCTTTTCTCAATTTCTGGCCAGCAGTGACCATTCAGCTTAGGTTAAGAAATACATACGTATGCTAACCGCGTGGAGCGCAGTCGGAGGAGGCGCCGGCTGTCGCCTGCACCCGATACCAGGTTCCTGGTTCGGATTTCCCGCCCAGGCCAACTAAGCCTTCCATCCCTCCGTGATCGGTGAATTAGTACCAGACTTGTCTGGGAAGGATAAGGCGCCGACTTGTTCATCGGCTGGCCACCCCAAGTCATTGTATGGCCAAATACGCATTCAATTCGCCTCCACGACATCCCGTAGAAGTAGAATGCGTGACGTATCCCAAAGGGGATTGAATAACGCCGTCTTTATCCTTTATCCTTTATGCTAACCGGCGAACAGCCTTCACAAAAGTAAATATCGATGCCGATCGGAGAACCATGTCGATCAACGTTATCATTTTTTAATGGCCGGAGCTAACAGTTTGCGTTGAAAATAAGTTCGTGAATGCATAGAATTCGGACAAGTAGACATATCGATCAGGTTTATCGATTTTTGGCCCGTACTGAATGTTGGAGATGGAATTAATATACGCTGGGAGACGGATGGAGACTCTAGGACATGATAACAGCATCGGTTAGCGGATGGGTGCCTATCGATTTTCGATTTCTGGATAAAATTTCTTGTTCGAAGTGAATCCCATGGATGAACGTTCAACCTTCTAATTCAGCGAAATAATAGATCGCGAGGAAGTTGAATGCGTGGCGCATCTCAGAAGAACAACCGAACACTGGTATTCGCTCATTATCCCCCATCCGTAGGGTAAATATCATTTCTCACCTGTATCAGTTGTTGTCCCGTTGATTATCGAGCTGCTTGAGCAGACGATACCAATGTCTCCATTCGCCTTTGTCGCGTGCCAAAGTGGTCCAATGGATCGAGGGACGCATATCGCTCCTTCAGGGCTTCCACGAGTCCAGTAAATATAAGAACATAAAAGTAAAAATTAAAATATGCAAGAAAATAGGATTAGGTTAAACTCAGCAATTCCAGAATCCTTCATGGGTTGCGCCATGTAATTATCAGATTAAGGGAGCGGTTTGTGTGTCCTTATGAAGCGACTTCTGATTAAATTCGCATTGTTTCGTCAGCTGGGGGATGCAGAGATGGAATTTAGTTGGTTCACCTGGGCGTTGCGGCGAGTCCGACTCATGCAGCGGCTCGCTTGTTCGATCCATCTGGGCCTCGCAGCTGGAGATTATTCGGGAACCCTTTGTGAAGTTAGATTAGGATTTCTGCCTGGGTCTATTACCAACCAAAGTACTTCGAGGTTTGTCGTATTTTAGGTATTAGCAAAGTCTCCTAGAGTTCAATTTTGCGCCTTCAACTCTCTTTGAGGTGCTTTATGTGTTCTACTCTCTAGCGTTTCTCTTTTGTTGTTCAATTTTATTTGCCTTGTCCGGGTTCTTCCCTAATTTATCAATTTTTAATTTTTTTTCAAATTAGATCAATGACAGTTCAATGCAGCGCTCCCGGGTCGGACCCATCACAAGAGCCCAGTGAAGCGTTTCGTGACGGCACACCTCGCACCCGTCGCCTCGCCATTCATCAGGCATCCGGGTTGGTCTTGGCGCGAAAATTGATCGATCCCTCGCAGCTGCTCTTGACCCTATATGGAAGAGGTCAACCAGGGGCATACCAGATGTCTGTCCACGGCGACCACTGCTCTGCACACATGCCTTCCTAATTACACAGCCACGCACACCATCGGCCAGGCCAACGCTGCACACTTCTCGCCGCTGCCGTCTAATTCATGTGGACTTCAGATGTGGTTTTTAGGATTGAAATCGGGAACGCTTTCTCTTAACCCACATAGAGGAACAAGGTCGTCGTCATTCCCCACCTGTTCGATTGATTTCCTCCGTGCTACCTTTTAAACATTATAACTTCTTGTAAAGCAGAACTTCAGGATTGATGAAACGAAGGCCGTGTTCTTTGCTTCCTGGCTAGTGTAGATGTCATATCCAACACTACCATATGATATTTATTTAACCATCTACAATTTTGTAAGCGGAAAGGTTCCTTCTGACCAACAGTTGAATTTGCCGTGAAAAGACCACGAGATCTATCTTAAGGCCAAGTTTTTCACAGTGTGTGCTAGTATGGAATACTCCAAAATTACGAAAAAATTCCTTCAATTCGAGGTATCAATGATTTGAAGAACATAACTCTTAAGATAAAACCTTGATAGTTTCATCGGCTCTGGACAGTATTGGTAATTTGCTATGAAAATGCTAATCCTTTGCTTTGTGTTTCCTTGTTTGTGTTCCATTTGTTTTATTCGCATTTAATTCTGACACTAGCATTTCTCTTACATGGATTTGTTTGGCTATATAGTATTCGTTTAGCTGCTTATCGTTTCATTAGTTAGTATAGTTGTGTTCTCGGAATTTTTTCGAACATTTGAATTCGAATATATTCGAAAAATGTCATTTTTTGATTGTTCAAATTCTAATGCATTCGAAAAACGCGACTTATTGAACATTCGAATGAAAATCGTGCGAATACGAATATGCCATTCGAGCACAATTGTAGCAATTAGTGTACACGCAAGAAATGTTATATGTTAAAACAACAGGACAACGATTTTCGCTGCATTGCAGAAATTCTGCAAATAATTCACACAAGGTGCGTAGTCAAATCAAAAGTTAATTAGATCAGATCTTAGAATAGTCCCCAAATACACATGTAATTTGCCACAGGTCACGTTTTAAGTTTTTTATGAGTTTTTTTATAATACATTGTACATACTATACTATTGATTACGTGGCTAAAATCCATGTGAACATTTCCGCAAGGTCCAGGATAAAATAGGCTCGTTTCGGGCCAGAATAGGAACATACAATGAGAGGCGTCCTAAAAATTGTAGAACAAAAAGGAGAACAAGACTAAGAGGGTCTCTGCCTCAAGATTCCTATATGTTCTAGAAATATTGGTGAAAATTACTTTAACTTGTACGGGATTACTGTGCTTTTGCCAAGTTTGGAACGTTGACGTCTGTCAACAACCTACACGCGGTACTGTACTACTGCATGGACAATGAGACTAATCCTCCCGCCGGTCAGACAGCCTATCGCCAGTAGTGATTTCGTCCTGTTTCCATTGAATGGGTTTGCATTTGCGAGTCTTTAATCGCATTCGCGCTCGGTTCTCGCACCAGTGCTTTCTGCCTATACTTTGCAACGACGATATGTCGAAAAGCCAGTTTTGGCTCGAGTAACTCTCGTGACGCGACCAGTTTCGTCCGACTTTTTCCGCGTTGGGATCATTTGCACCCGACCCCGGGACGTCCCGTTACTTTACGCTTGCGTGTTTTGCTTCTCTTCAGGATTTATTTGAACAAGCCTAAGATACCTTCCAACGAGATTGTTTCAAATTGTTACAACGATGTTCTGTTGCGATCGAAACTCTAACGCCAGGCGGGACTCGAACCCGCACCTCCTGCTTAAGGATAAGGATAAAGGACGGCGTTACTCAATCCCTTCTGGGATGCGCCAGCGCATTCTACTTCTACGGGATGTCGTGGAGGCGACATGAATGCGTACTTGGCCATACAATGACTTGCGGTGGCCAGCCGATGAACAAGTCAGCGCTTTATCCTTCCCAGACAAGTCTGGTACCAATTCACCGACCCCGGAGGGATGGAAGGCTTGGTTGGCCTGGGTGGAAAATTCGGACCAGAAACCTGGTATCGGGTTTCTGCTTGCCGGGCGGGAATTCTCTACGCCATTACACCACCGGTGCTGTTTGATCGAACAAAACCTTCATACCGAGGTTGTTTTATTTCTGGGAGTATCAGCAAGCTTCAAGTCAGTTGTGGTCCTCTTTCATAGTCAAGTTCAATGTTAAGAGACCTTCAGCTGCAGTAAATATGCAGTATCGCTCAGTGAAGTATGCGTTTTCATTTTTTTGAACTTAAATCCATATAAACTATAGCTTTTGGGTCCGTTTTTTTACAAATAATGCTTATCATCAAACGTGTTAGAAATGCAAGATGAATTGTGAAATGATTTTTAAAAAATTGAAATATTTTTCGGCAAAACACGATCCTAATTGTTCAAACTTAAGCTATATAAGTTTTTACTTCTACAACATTCGTCGACGTTTGAAGATCAGAAACGCTGTCGCATGGGCCAAGTCGTCGAAAATTAGGTGGGCCGGCCATGTAATGCGCTTCGCAGACTCCCGCTGAACAAGAGCCGTGACGGATTGGATTGCGCGGGATGTTAGTATGCCCGCCAGCACGTTGGTTAGACTTCTTCATGAAACCATTGAACCAGCTAATACGACAACCTTCATGTTCCATGAGCTCACTCTCGACTACTCTGACACACAACAGAGGCAACTGTAAGCATTGCTGGGTACAACAAATCGACCATCGAAGGGCCGGTCACCTAAAACTCGCATCGTTTTCCTTCTTATTTCGCTGCTTTTGACAGACGTATAGGATTCAAAGAAGACCACAACACTAATTTTATTTGAACTGTAATATAAATGTGTGGAAAATTAGAGAAGGAGAAATGACCAATCATAGAATGAGAGCATATCAAGATTACAGTACTGTTAGGCATACTTAGACCCTAAAAGGATAGTTTTCTAAGTTGTTAGTTTTATGTTTTGGGGATGGGGCGTCTTAATTCCCGCGAGAGCTTCGCGGCAGTGTGAAAAATCTCATTTTGCGCCAAACTTTTTAATGCATTTTATAGATCTCATCATCCATACACCTCAGCGGGAAATTCAATTTTGGCTTGTTGACCTGCCTGTCTGTTTAAGAGGCAAGAATTGACAAAAAGAATTTTCCAAGGCTTGAAATAGAAGTTTTGAACCTATACTCCTTCAGTGTTCTGTAAGAACCGAATTTCAATTTTGTTGGTGGATTCTGTTACTATCAGGAACTGGCACATCTGGAGCTTACCGGAGGATTCTCTGGTTCTCCACAAAGAATAAGCTTTTCTAACAGCACAAAACCTCGTTGATAAGGCCTACAATCTTCTTCCGAACCCATTTCTCTCTCTCTCCTTTGTCGCTGATTCAGATGGGTGTGCTTCTCTATTTTTCATGGTATAGGATTTCCAGCTCCATATGAAGTCCAAAATTGTAAATAAGGCTCACCTTTTCAAATTCGTTTTTCAATATTATTCAAAACGTTGACTAATCCGAACCCTCCCAGGTCAACCAAGCCCTCCATTCCCCCGTAGTCAGTGAATTGGTAACAGACCTGTAAGCAAAGGATAAAACACTGACTTTTCTCCTTATTTCCTACGTACTTACGGCCCAGCAGAATAAAAGGAATTCTTGTGATTCTTTATGTATTCAAGAAGGAAACTGATAATCTTTTATACCCTTGCTGACATCAATATTGCATTATTTATCGCTTCATATCCTCCTTTATATTCATTTTGTTGTATTTCCACCTTTTCCCTACTTTTAAATATTGTCATCGCTGCTATTCTACTCTGTAGTTATGGATTATTAGAGTTGTAATAATGTTTCCAATCTTCGGATCCGTTTTATTTCCACCTGCGATTTTTCATGTAGTAAACAGACAAAAGTGATTGAACAAAAACTTGTCCATTAGCTGGCCACCACAAGTCATTGCTCAGGCCAAATATGCATTCAGAGGCCTCCACAACATCCCGCAGAAGTAAAATGCGTGGCGCAACGCGAATGGAATTGACCACCACCATACTCTATCCTAATCGGAGGGGGAATATAGTGATCTGCGTCTCCGTTCCCTTATTTGAGTGTCAGCTTACAGTCGCCCTCCCAACTCATAGCAATTATAACTAATCGCCTACTGCCGTTTGAGTGTTCCCGCGCCAGCTACAGTACCCCAAACCTGCACATCACCCAAGTCGTCATCGGAGCTCGTTTTTTTTCACTGAGCACGCAAACCTACAAACACCTTTAGGAAGAATAAGACCATTAAGACACCTCTAGGAAGAATATGACCCATCCAAGCTGCTCGTGTTCAAATCGCTTTTGTTGGTCAGTGAGGATTACACATCGATCGAATGTCTGACGCCGGCTCGATCCACGACGCAACGGCACCGCCCGCTACAGTATCCCGCAAACCAGCACATCAAACCGCAATTCGAACGGCAGTAGGCGGTTAGATATAAGTAAGACACAGTCAAATCAAGTTCCGGTGGAGTCTGTCGCAATCGATTTCCGCACCAGTTTAGTAACACACCAAAGAAGATTTTCTCAAACATATCGCTGAAATCGTACTTGACTTGTCTATCCAGATGGAACCCAGACTTCTCATCGGTACACGGTTGGAAAGCGTTGTGTAGATCAAGTACGCATTCAAAATCATCTACCTGAGAGCACATAGAAGCAAAACTCATGGCGTAACCCAGTGAAATTATCCAGCGCCCAACCTCTTCATTTATCTTTCACTGTACGCTCTACAAGTAGCAGTAGCGGTCTCGTGTTCGAGTTTCAAATGAGGGTTCAGTGGCGGCCTCACAGCTGTCTTAATTTATTTGTCGATGCGCAATAGAGAGCAGTGGTTCATCTTGCGTACCGCCGCGACTACAGTATCCGAAAAATCTTCACTTCCTTGTTGTTCGCTGGCAATATTTGTTGACTTGCATGTACGCCAGCCTGATGACTAATTTCAGGTCGTCTTATTGAGCTTAATTATGGTAAGTACTTGTGGTCATGTAGATAAGGATAGGATAAGGATAAAGGACGGCGTTACTCAATCCCTTGTAGGATGCGCCAGCGCATTCTTCTTCTACGGGATGTCGTGGAGGCGACATGAATGCGTATTTGGCCATACAATGACTTGCGGTGGCCAGCCGATGAACAAGTCAGCGCTTTATCCTTCCCAGACAAGTCTGGTACCAATTCACCGACCCCGGAGGGATGGAAGGCTTGGTTGGCCTGGGCGGGAAATCCGAACCAGGAACCTGGTATCGGGTGCACGCGACAGTCGCGCCTCCTCCGACTGTGCTACACGCGCCCATGTAGATAGTCCGTCTAATTTTAGTCTAAGGGCTGTTTTTGTGTGTTTTTCCTTAGACTCCGTTTTCCGTACGCACATTTTCTATTCCAATAGCGTACTTTTTGATTTTTTCAACTAGGCGTTCTAGCTGCACTGCAGTTTTTCAACAAGGCTTGCTTTAACTTTCTTCTATTGCACAAGGCTACTGTTTTCGAGCTTCTTCGGCGTTCTTTCTTATAATATCTCGTCGACTAACAACATTGTTAATTCGAAGTTGTTTCAGATGAGTGCTGAAGAGCACGACGGTGTCTCTATAGATTCACGAGACATCGAAAATGCCCACATAGATGTCAGCGATAAGTCAGAGATCATTATGACGACCAACACCACATTCGAGGACGATGACGGCAAATACGGGGAGCTCATTCTGCTAGGGTAAGTGCTAGACCATAGTATTCAATGAACGGCTTAATCCGTTTGGACACCAACTTCCAAACTGGAGACTTTCCTGGCGTTTTGGATCCACGTCCAACACACGTTCTCAAGCACAAGGTCCATTATTTCACTGACGCTGCACTGGTGAAACCCATGTCCTCAACAGGCCTTTACAGGTCCGATAGATGGTGCACTTTCATTTTCGGTTGCAAACCTAGAGAGGGAGGTCCAACCTGTCCCTCTCTATTTTTGACAAGTAAAGTTAGATATCCTTCTAGGACTATGCTGATTAGATAAACGTATACAGCGTTTCGTTCTACAGTTTCTTAGGAAATCTGGGGTCAGCTTCGTCAGCGACTTAGAGCAATCTAAAGTCGTAGTCGTTGATGAATCTCGCCCCTGGATGTTGGGAGGGCATGAAGGTGAACCCGCTGCTATAGGGTTGCTCCCACCTTCGGAACCTTAATCATACACGTTGGAGATTTCGCTCACTTCTTTAAAAAATCTTTTCACACGAGTGTCTCGCAGATAAGAAGTATGAGGCGTTTTTAACAGACAGTTTTGGCAATGCCAGGAAGTCGGAGCTGACAGAACTCTAAGACAGGACTGCGATCGAAGGCTGCGAAGTCATCACAGAACAGTGCACAAGCGCACTGCTGAGTGAGTGGATCGAAAAAAAACTTGAAGTGAATCGCCTGGTTGCGATAGCTATTGTAACCGACATTGAACGTATTGTATGTACAACCTATGGAAAGCGCTTCCATTCTAACGAGCTTCTCGCTTGACAGCATGGTGAAGAAGACAAGAATATCAAGTATGTATCCCGGTGGATGGAGGGGTTGGCATGGGTAGAAAATGGGATTTAGCACATCCACGGTTTTCGGCTTCCTGACAAGAATTTTCAAAACACAATGTCGATTGCACCGGCGGAGTTTGTAGGTTGGTATATGTTCACCTACATGAGGAGAAAACTGAATTCCCCTCTACACCAGGACTGCTTCAGCATTATCCAGCTTAAGAGTCTCCTCAGCACAATATAAATTGCTGGATTTCGCGGCATTTCTTCGTATTAGGGGATTCTGCCCCTTCCCCGTTCCTTCTGGTATAGATTCGAGCTCAGCCAACATCGTGAAGTCCACATCTAAGCAGGTTACGACCGCTAGTTTTGCAGCTAGTCGCCGTCTACAAAACGTGTAGACGATGTGACGTGTTACACCAGTGCAGCACCGCTGACGTGGTGGGGGTTGCGCGTAAAGACGCGTATTGGAAGTCGATCCAACACGCCAGAAAAATCCCCAGTTTGGAAATTGGTGTCCAAACGGATTTAGCTATAATTGGTCTTTATGAAGGCATACTGCGTTTTCCACTGCAGGTTTGGTTCTTTCGGGTTAATTTGGGTTGCATAGCCTCTAAGAGCAGGTCAGCCCCAGGTTCAGCGCTGAATGCAGACGTGCGTGAAATTTGTTAAAAAGAGTGAAAATCGAGAGCATTTGAGCACCTTGTATCCTTTTTAACCTAGTAGGTTTAAGGGGAGCGTGACGATATCATTAACTCATTCGCGACGGTGTCCACACATATGAGTGGACAGCGAAGAGGGCGCGATGGACGGTGTCCACTCATATGTGTGGACGGGGAATTCTTGGGAAGAACTTTCTTTTTTGATGCTTTTGTTCGATTTTCTTTTCAAATTCCCAAATGGTAGTAACAAACCAATGTTCAGATCTTCTTCCAAAGATCGATTAAAATTTACTTACAGAAAGTAACTCTCGCGAGGGACGATGTCCACACAAATGAGTGGACACCCGCGCGCGCCAACAAGGCAGAGGGCCGTCGCGCGCATTGTGCGCGAGAGCGCTCTCGTCGCGAATGTGTTAAAGAGGGGGTTCGATTGCGATTGCGCGATACAGCGTATTGGCGCATACAAAAATTGACTCGCACTGTTTTGCGGATAAAGTGTTCAAAATTCAAATATTTGGGGGCTTGGAGACTTAGCAGTGAAAGGACGAGCTCCCCTCATATTTTCTTTGTATATGCAGCCTGCATGCTCGCTAGCGAAAGTAAAGGTGAACTCGAGCGAGAGGTGCAAGCTTGGTGTGATTGCTTGGAGTGTTTTGGACTCAGATTGAACCTGAAGAAGACCGAGTATCTAACGACGGACGTTAATGAGTCCAGCTCCATCAAGGTTAACGGCATCGAGCTCCCACGCACTTCGGTCTTTAAGTTCCTGGGATCAGCAGTCGCGTCTGACGGCAGACTGATGGCCGAGGTGAATTCACGCGTGAGGGCAGCTTGGTCCAAGTGGTGCTCGTTGATTGGGTGCTCTGCGATAGGAAGACACCAGAGCGCTTTAAGTCGAAGATCTACAGAGCAGTCATCCGACCAGTAGCGATGTGCGGTGCTGAGTGTTGGCCAGCGACCAAGGAGGTTGAAACGCGCCTCAGCGTCATGGAGACGAAGATGCTGCGGTGGACGGCTGGAGTCACGCGCCTGGACCGCATCCGAAACGATGTCATTCGTCAGAAGTTGGGTGTCGCGCCGATAGCGGACAAGATGCGCGAAGCTCGCTTACGATGGTACGGCCACGTTCTGCGTGGAAAGGAAGATAGCGTCCGCAAGATAGGCCTTAAGTTCGAGGTGGTAGGAAAGCGGCCTAGAGGGCGCCCGAAGCAGCGCTGGTCTGACACGTTACATATGGACTTGAAGGTTGCTGGTGTCCACCCTGATCTAGCGCTGGATCGGGAGAGGTGGCGTCATGACACCAGAATAGCGGACCCCGCTACGAAGCGGGACAGACGCTGAAGAAGAAGAAGATGCATCCAGCATGCGAGTTCATTGCTTCGTTTGCCGACTTATTTGTTCCTCGACCCTTTCGTACCCTCTTGCTTTTGAACTATTTCAGTTGACACTTGCTGTATGAAGCTTTTAACTACCGGGCTTTTGTTATCAAGCGCCCAACGTCATATTCATCCAGCTTCTTCACGAAGCCGTGAGCTAATTGATTGATGGTTGAGCTTCACATCTGGTCGAAAGTATTGATTCGGGCTACCACTGTTGGTCGCTAGTGTCAATTTTCCGCCGGCAAACCCTTTCTATAAGCAGAACTTTATATGGACGTGGAATGAACCGCCTCTATTGTACTTTCACGACTCCAGTAGAAGTCGAAGAAAGGTCGAAACAAATTCGTCCAAACTTTTCCCCGAGGGGTTATTTGGGGTGCTGATTACGAATCGGACGTCCGTTTTTGGAAATTCGGCCGATTACGGTAGGTTAGGGTAGATATACAATATAGTTTTCCCTCAAATTTGCACACGCTATGAAGCGATCACTGCAGGATTGATTGCACGCTGTGTGTATCGTATCTGCCCATTCTATGTATAAGATGTCAGCGCTCCAGTTAAACCCCATAGAGATGTTTTAGCGAAATCGGTGATCATCAGCTTAGTCACCCGCACCTACCGTAAACCTGCCATAATCGCGCGAAATTTGAACAACGCATTCGTGATCAGCAGCGCAATTAACCCCATATAGGAAGTTTAGACGAAATCGGTGATTACGAGCTCGACAGCCTTAGTCTCCCATATCTACCGTAATCAACCGCAATCGACCGAAATTTCGACAAACGGTTGTCAGATTTGTGATCAGCACCATCAGCGCTTGTGTACCCACCTTGTGCTATTCATTTCGATGCCGGGAGTTACGGTTTCCATGTAGGAGTAGGTTGTTTCGTTCCAACGACATTATTCCAAGCCTTCGGATCGTTACCGTTGATTTGCCCAAGTAGGAAGTAAGAGCAGGTGGTTTCCAAGTCAAATTTATGTTGCAACCTTCTTTCAGTGGATTCTGCTGAAATTGGTGTCCAAGAGCAGTTTGGGAATGAATGAGGGCCCTCATCTTTTTAAAAAGTTTCGCTGTAAACAGATTCATCAGACCACTCATGATCGATTGCATGCATAGGAACTTGTAAGGTATCTCTCGACCACCCGAATCGCATGTCATTTTGAAATGGCTTCATTGCGCGTATAATGGGCCGCACGATGCAGTTTGAAAATCACTCGCTTTTTCCTAAAGACTCTTGCTTTAAGCTCGTGTTATGGTTGTGGGTCTGTTTTGAGGTGCGAATGAAGTGATAGACAATCAGACATAGTCTCGGACATAGAAGTGGGATATAAAATGGATATTTTGTTGAAAAAAACTCAGCCGAAAGCCAGGGCTGGTGTATGGATAAATGAGACACCTAGTTTCTAGGAGTGTAATTCTTAATAATATGTTCCAAGTTTAGGTACAATGGAAGTCAAGACAGCAAGGCATCTGTGCCGTTAAAACGTCATCGTACAAAAATGACTCTAACAAGAAGGAAAACAGGAAATGGCATAAAAAAGGGATCGGTGTCACAAGTGAACGTCGCTGCAAAGGACGCTCCAGTAAGCAATGTTTTCATTGACGTTTTATGATTTCTTCTTCTTCTGTTTTGAACATCTTTTATTATGCTGCTAGGATATCATTTATACATTTATTCATGACGTGGACCAAAGCCACACGTAAAATAGAATGCTAGAATAAAATACCCATAAACTCAATCAAAAACAAATAAATACAACTGAAGGCACTCATTGTACACGTAAGAGCTGATCTTCAAACTATGCAAAGATAGTCCAAAGACTTCCTCATTTGTATTCAAAATGTTGTTGAACTCCCTTAAGTTTCTGTAGGTGAAAAAGATTGCTCGGGCTCGCGCTTTTGCCACCGAAACATAAAGTCTGAGCTTCCCTCTTACGTTCCTTGTCAGCTTAGCGCCAAAAGAGTTGAGTGGGCTTATAGAAACCCTACCTGCTCTTTTCCTTCTAATGAAAAGGCTTGGTAAACCTAGTATCTCAGCACCATTTGGCATCTGACAATAGTTATTCCCGTAGCAACTCATCATCAGCTTACGAGTGAAACTATTCTGAACATTTTCTAAAAGAAGAGTGTCTTTTTTTTTTCGAAACAGACTTTATGACTGGCAGTGCATAGCAGATAATTGTGTTATTTGCCGACACACTAGAGCTAGCGACTGCTCAAAAGTAGGGTGATTTATCAGATTCGGTGTAGTGAGTGTGGTAACACATACATTGGGGAGACTAGTAGACCTCTGGGGATCAAAGAACATCTGGCTGGGAAACGACGTGGTAACCTTTTAACACCACTCGACAAGCACAGAGTTGAAGCTCACAACGGTCATGACTTTGAAATCGAATGCAAGATTTTGGCGTTCGAGGCCAAGATTTCTTCGCGCAAAACGCTCGAAGCGGTTTGGATTTCTACCGGAAATCCTAGTATGAACAAAGGAAATGAGTGTCTGTCTGTCACCAACGATCTGCTTCCGTTTGCACTGCTCTGCGAGCTCAACGACCAGGAGTAATATGGGGTCTTAGTAAGTCTCGTTCGCTACTGGTCTGCTAACAAGGAGTTGTAGCACAGAAACGGAAACATCACAGCTGATAACCATGCCGAGGTTTCAAGATGAAAGAACACGGAGACTAATGTCTGTTTTCTTCGAAAGGTTGAAAACTGTTCCACACTCTACCGTGGGTCTCACATATGTATGCCTTATATGCCCGCAGAAGAATGTGAGGATCTTGACTGATATGACTTTGCTTGTCAAATATGTTTTCACCTATGCTGCTGTCGATTTAACCACTATAAAATCTCCCACCTTTTCGCAGAAGATCACTATGTTTCCAACAATACGATTTGATTTGAAAATAAAAAAACATTTACTAGGCTGTCTCCGTAAGCGTTGAATCTGTTGACCACCTAAAAACCGTTAACACTACCTATGTCCCCACTGATTCCTTGTTTCTTCAAACAGTTCCAACATCGCAACATCCCCATGTTCTGGATGAGTATCAGAGTAGCTCCATGGTTTTCCTTCGCTCAACGAACATGAAGAACCGCGTACAATCTAAAGTCCTAAAGCGTACTGCTCGTTCATGTTCACTGGAAGAAACGAAGTCTGTGAACTATTCTGGCACGCGGATGGGTCTCACAGAGACGTCACTGGGTCCTTCTGTCGGTATACCACAAGCTAAAATCAGAATAAAGAATAAGTTACGACGTTACTCAATATCTTTTGGGATACGCCACGCGTTCTACTTCTACGTGATGTCGTGCTCGTGACTTGAATGCGTATTTGGCCATACAATGACTTGCGGCGGCCAGCACAGCTGAACAAGTCAGCGATGTATCCTTCCCAGACAAGTCTGGTACCTATTCACCCACCCCGGTGGATGGAATACTTGGAAGGTTGGCCTGGGCGGGAAATCCGAACCGGGAACCTGGTATCAGGTGCACTGACAGCCGGCACCTCTTCCGATTTCTCTACACACGCCCTATAAGCACAACACAAGCAGAATAAACGTTGAAATATGTACTTACATTCATAGTTCATAGTTTACTACCACTCAGCGCTTTTCACTTGAGCCTTCACTAGAGTAAAGGGGGACCTTGGGCAATCCCTTTTGGGATGTGCCATCCTCTGTGGTTCTACGGGATTCCGTGGAGGCAGTCTGAATGCATGTTAGGTCTATACAATGACTTTCGATGGTTAGGATCTGAATGAATCGTTTTCGTATATCCGATTGGGATATCCCGATTCGAATCATCCAAAAATCCGGGGTTCGTGAAATTACCCTTATCCGAATCATCCAAAAATTCAAGGTCCGCGCAATTAGCGTCATCCGAATCATCCAGTTATCTGAAGATTTTGATCGGATTCAAAGTGTAATGGCCAGCCGATGAACAAATTAGTGTCTTGTCCTTCCCAGACAACTCTACCACCAATTCACCGACCCAGAAGGGGGAAAGGCTTGGTTGGCCTGAGCGGGATATCCGAACCAAGAACCTGGAATTGAGTGCACGCGACAGTTGGCGCCTCCGCTAACTGCGCCACCACGCGCCGTTTCACTTTAAAAAGCGCTTAGCGTAGAAGTTGTGTTCACGATGCGAAACACATTCTCATCGATGGTTAGTGACCTTCGTTATTGAACCGTTAGTCTTTGCTAAGTTAGGTCATGGCTAAAGCTTTCAATGCGATTAGAAGTGCTCAATATGCTTTATTCGTTGTTAGGCCGTATTATTCTCCTTTTATGACCTAAATCAATAGCACGTGTACACATTTGTGAACTTTTCAGGCTGTTTTGGACAAGAATCGTCATGTGGTCTCATACTCCTATAGCAAGAACCAGACGGTGCTCGTTGAATATGTAGCAGATCCATTCAAGGACATGTTTCAGGTGCGAATTTCATTTGGTTACTACAGTTACTATTGTCAGTGGTGTTTCTGAAGTTATTACGAATCTTATGACTTTTACCGTACGGCGAGAATGTTGAGGTATGAGCAAAACATATCGCATTTGAGTAGTTGAACCCACATCTCTTCACTTTTGCACCGAAGATGACCTCGTTGCCTAGCCCTTTTTAACAGCATGTTTAAAAACAAATTCCTAGGACCATTTAAGAAGCCATGTAAGTTTCCAGAGCCGTTTAGCTTACCTTGTGCAATATGGCTGGCTGTTTTGCATGGATAGGTTCATATCCCAGTCTTGAAACCCAGGAAACAGTCTACATGAAGGAAGGATGCTGTGAACGTCTTGAGACGTCTCTGATTTTGTTAAGGAAAGGATGAAGCTGAGAAGTAGAGTTTTCTTTTGCGAAGATGTTCCAACCTTATGCGTATGGCATTCCAGATTGGCCGATCTTCAGAGGAACAAATTGACTTCACCATTGTGGACACGTGGCTTGCGTCTGGTTCACAACTAGCTTCGTCCTCAGGTACTAATGAGCTTTCCGCTTCTGTACTTTTCTATTTCAGCGTATTCTTATTTTTGCGCGAATCTCGGTGCGGCTAGCATTATCTTAAATATTTAAATTAAACTTTAACATTGCTCTTACCCGTTTATCCGTTGATTTTTGGGAGCATCTTTGTTTTGTTGTAGGCGGCTCAGCTCCATCAAGAGCTCGTGCTTCAACTGATCCACACAAGATGATATCTTCAACCATTAGCCGATACGCTTGTCGAATTATCATCGATCGGGAGAACTACGACAAGGCTTTCCTCTACGCCGCCGGATTCGATTCCGTGAAGAACATTTTCCTTGGGGTTAGTGCAGTACTGCGCCGCAAGACTTGAATTGCATGTCTTTGAAAATTGATATTCAATGCGGTGGCTAATTTGTGCGTTCGAATGACTTTTTCTGCTTTAAGGAAAAGGCAACGAAATGGATGAAGAAGAATGGCGAGATGGATGGATTGACGACGAACGGCATATTAATCCTACATCCAAATAGGAACACCGAGGTATGTCTTGGGGAACGTGGTGCACTATAATAACTGATTCAAGTCAGTTTCTTTAAGCCTCAAGTGGCCGGTGCCGAGGTTTTAAGCCGCCTTAACGATGTTTTGCATCAAAGCTCTAGTGCAGGGCGGGACTTGAACCCGCACCTTCCGCTGACCGGGCGGAAATGCTCTACGCCATTACACCACCGGCGCTGTTTCATCGAACGCAACATCCACATCTCATGGAACTCATCAGCACTCGCCCGTATATCGAGATGAGCTGATCGCTGATATCAGCATGGAACCAGTAAAGCTGAAGGTCTTGATAGAAATGATTCCATACTGATATCAACGGCCGGCTCATCCCGATATACGGGTGAGTGCTGATGGGTCCCACGAGGTATGGATGTGCATTCGATCAAATAGCGCCGGTAGCGTAGAGCATTCCCGGTCAGCAGTAGGTACGGGTTTAGTCCCACCTGGCGCTAGGGTTTTGACTGCAATAAAACATCATTATAACTGTAAGAATTAGCTTATGTCAATGTTTCCACATCGTTGAAGTTCTTATGGAGCTCAAATTAACCTTATTTGGGTGACATCATGAGCGATTAGAGCACCCACACCTGTGTCAAGAGCGTCCACGCACTGGAGTTCCTTCATTTGCTCAGTCTTTACATAGAACCCAACCAAAGCAATTTTTGTTGGCGTATGGGCCTAAATTCCAATAACTATCACGTTGTGCCACGTGGGGTTCGAACCCAAATCTCTTGCTTACGAGTTATTACATCACCGGCAAGGTGTAGTTCTACATGCTTCAAAACCCCGTTTTGAATGCGGTTTTCAACAAATGGCGAATATATGTTATTTCCTCACATTATACATGTCATCTGATGCTCGATTAAAGCTGATACGCGGTTAGTAACATCAACCGCCTTAAGACAATAAATATCCAGAGGAAATATGAGCTTCATGCATGAACGTGGCTTTCCTATTGCACCTACACATATTTCAGATGACTAGTAACACTATATTTGCTATTTGATATTATTTTGTTTATTATTTCTTTCTTTCTTTTGTTTCTGTGGTTCTTTGATAGCTCATGGTAGCGCAATCGAAGGAGATTGATGGCTTTTGTGTGCACCGATTCCGTGTCCCGGTTCGGATTTCCCGCCCAGGTCCACCAAGGCTTCCATCCCTCCGGGGTCGGTGAACTGGAACCTGGCTTGCTTGAGACGGATAGAGCACCAACTTGTCCATCGGCTGACCACAAGTTATTGTACAGGCCAGATACGCATAGAAATTGCCTCCACATTATGCCGTAAATATAGAATACGTGACGCATCCCACAGTGGAACCTATATCCTTTACCATCCTTCATCTTCTTCTGAATTAACCATTAGTGTTACTCTGTATAAAATTCGCTTTGGATGACATGGGGTAATGCTATATGTGTGGTGTCAGGTAAATTCGAAAGAGTGTGTTGGCAGTAAACACCTTTTCCCATTCGAAATGGCGCTACTGGTCGAGTTGTCAGTTAAGGTGTTGCCTAAAAGACTTCCTTCTTAAGTAGTAACACAAGAAAACGAAATGATCTTCTTATGGCATTCAAAATTCTCACTGGTAGAGTCTTCGTCAACTCCTGCAACTTTTCACAGTTATTGATTCCTACACTAGAGGGTGCAGGAAAAAAGTCGAGTTTTCGTCTTGTAGGAAACAGGTTAGGGCACAATTCTTTTCTAATAGGCTGTACTTTTAAATAAGGCGTTCAAAGAGGATTTCCTGCACCTGTCTCTTGGTTCCTTTAAGGCGAAGCCTAGTAAAGCTGTGGCGGAGATGTTCTGATTTCCTGTTGGCTTCTGTTCTATGTAGCAAGTAATGATGCGTGCTTGTCACAATGTGTTTCTCTGCTTCCCTGTGCTGATGTTTGCGTTTGTTATGCTGTTTTATATTACGTAGTCTCGGAGCTATGTCCAGAATAAAGTAAACTAACGTAAACACAGTTAGCGAGTTTTGTAGTTCACCTCAAAGGACCAGTTCTGGCTCAATGTTTTGAAAACAAGGTATAGAAGGATAAAAGACGCGTTGATTAATCGTTTTGGGATTCACCGCACATTCTATTAGGTTGTAACGAAATAAATGGCACTGAACCACTGTAAATTTAAACAGATAATATCTCGGCTTGTAGACAAGTTTATTAATCGAAATAAAAACCTGATTCTACACATCTTTGCCAACGTGACACAAGCTCTTTTATCCCAGTAGCATAAAAATCAGAAGTTCTAGAATTGACGAAATCTTCGAAGGCACTTTCAGCATCCTGTTGGTATTTGAATATTTTCCCTACCAAGAAGTCGCCAAGATGCTTGAAGAAATGGTAGTCTGTTGGGGAGAGGTCGGCAGAAAACGGAGGATGTGGTAGAGTTTCAATGCTCAGCTCATTCAATTTCTGCAACGTCATTCGTGCTACATGGGGGCGAGCATTGTCGTGCAGAAGGAGAACTCGCCTTCGGTTTACCAAGGCCGGCCGGATATCCTTCAACATTTTCATCATTTCTTCAATTTCAATGCAGTACTTCTCTGCCATGATGGATTCACCGGGAGGGAGGAAGCTGTGGTGAATAATTCCCAGCGAACACCGCCATACTGTCGCCATTACTTTCTTTTGGTGCAGTTCCGGCTTCGCAAAAATCTTGGGGCTCTCATCGCTGTCCACCCACTGTGCCGATCGTCGCCTGTTGTCGTACATTATCCGTTTCTCCTCACAGGTTACGATGCAATCAAGGAATGGGTCCGTTTCGTTCCGTAGAAGCCGTGCTGACGAAATCTCATATCGTCTCCTTCTTTGCTCCTCAGACAGCTCGTGAGGCACCCATCTTTCCAGCTTTTTGGTCTTTCCAATTTCCTTCAGATGCCGGGCAGCTGTTGTGACTGACGCCAAGAACCTTCGCCATCTCCCTGGTACCTTTGTGTGGATCCTCCTCTACCACATCTCTCAGCTTGTCCTCATCAACATCACTATGCCTCCCACGACCTTCATGTTCTTCCAAGCTCTCATCTCCATTCCGGAACTTCTGATACCAACGATACGCCGTCCGAATTGTGGAACATCCTTGACCGAATGCGGCGTTGATCTTCTCGTCCGCCTCCTTAGCTGTAGTGCCCAGCTTGAATTCGTACAAGTAAATGCCTCGGATTACCCCTTTGTCCATCTGCAAAAAAGTCAAGAAAACTCTAAAGTTTTCCCACTTTTACATAGAAAATTTGGTACTCACCGGTAGAGCAAAGTTTGCGCTTCTAAATGATATGCCACATGTTACGGTTTGTTCTTGATCAAACGCGTAAAGACGTGCCAAAAAATGGCGCGAGCCAGTGCCATTTAATTTGTTACAACCTAATACTTCTATGTACGTCGTGGAGCAATTTGAATGCATATTTGGCCTAAGCAATTACTTGTATTAACCAGCCGGTGGACGCGACACCAGGCGCCTCTTCCAGCTCCAGTACCACACATTTTTTGCAAATATACGTAGGCAATTAAAATCAGTTATCAAAATAAAGGAGCAATGTAAATGTGCTTATAAATCTGTGCAACTCTTTGTAAAACAACCCTTAGTAGGTCACCCTTCCACCATGAGTCAAGCACGCGTTTCAAAATGCTGCCCTAGCGCATGGCGCGGTGTTAGCATTTACCAGTCTAGAATATATTCGCTCTTGAGATAAGCTATAAAACACTAATGTTGCCATTATGGCAAACATTGTGTAACAACTAAAATAGTGTACACATTTTCAGACACCCTGTCTAATAGCTTTGTGTATATTTGTTCATAGATTAACAGCTTTACCCTGGCAGGCACCTGTAAAGTGTTCTATTTAGGAACTTCCGGATGACGATATGCCTCCGATGTATGTATGGCGTGAGGTCTCGGTTGATGGTGATATCTACACGCTGCGTGAAACGCGCAGCAGCAACGCCCGAGGTGCACTTGTTCCTGAGGAGACAAACATGCTACAGGTAGGCTCACCTTCCATTAGCCATTTCTCCATCAATGAGCTGACCAAAGCTTGTCGAAATAATATTCACTCGATGAGTTCTCAGTCTCTTAATCTCTTCGCTAGAGGACACATTTTTGCTGCGGCAGTTTCAATTTTGCATCTATTCTAGAAGAAAATTACGCAACCAAGAGAGCAAAATAGGGCCAAAATGTAAACAAAGTAACGAGTAAACAAAACAAAAAACAAATACCCGTAAATACGTCCCGGCGGGCAAGGCGTATTCGAACACAGCTGACCGCCGCCTGACATGTTGTAACACAGATCCGTCATGGTAAGGGGCGCACCTAGCTTCACAGCGGTGGTGAATTTTTTTTGTTGTAGTTTCTTTTTTGTGAATTTTGTCGGCTTAGGCCCTATTTTGTCCTCTGGAACTCGCTGCATAAATCCCAAGTCAATTTGTTGCATAATTTTTAGTTATGTGTACCCAAACGACTAGATCCTCAATTTGCAATTCAATTTTTTTTCGTGTCGTTTCATGTTGAAGACATAACAAGAAAGAGAAAAAGTCAAACAAAAGGAAAAAAGAAATCACCTTAACGAAAGCCTGCTAGCGGTGAACAGCGGGTTTCCTCGAGAAAGTACTCATTGGCAATACTTTGAACCTTGCTAAAACTGCCGGAAGCTGAACTTTTTTTTGCCACAAACTCCATTGCTCCACGACATGTGAAGACATTTTTTTTTGTTTATTTATCTATCAGACATGAACATGTCACATAAACAAATACTAGGTCACATAAACCTACAACTAACATAGCTTCTTACGAACCATTAAGGATTTCAACGAACTCACAGGCATATCCTACTATATTTATGATATTCTCATCCTCATCTAATAAGAAGTTCAGTTCTTTGAGATTTCTTTTGTTGAGGTTTGATTTCGTCTGCGATTTTGGATGCCCCATAAGGTAGACTTACGTTCCCCTTCCTATTCGTAGTCAGAGGTGCAATAAAATATCGTGGGAAATGTCGAAAAAGACACTAGCTCCTAAACTATTGTCGGAGTGCTGTGGTTTTTATTAGGTTCTCCACCTTACATAATGCATATCTAGGTAGACTCTCTGCCTAGGTTGTGGATGATTTATCTGGTGTTAAATATTAAATTTTGCTGCATTGTTTGTATAGTTAATAGTTACATGGCTTATGATCACATTCACCCCATTTTAGACTGTTCCTTTATTTTTATATTTCTTACAATGTGTGTGCTAGACAGTTATCTATGCCTTAAACTGTAACACCGGGGCCCCCAACCAGACGTTCAGCTGCCTACCGGCCGACAAACGCCTGGTTGGGGGCTTCGCCTCCGAACCCCGGGAATAGAACAATCACAATCTTCCTCCATTCTCCTTTAGGCATTCTTACTTTTATTAAGTAAAAACCGGTTTTGATATATAGATTAGTGCAGCGGGATATGGTAGGGCCTTCACTGCTAATATGAAGCCCATCCACCCTCCATCGCATGGACACGATTTATTCTCCGAAGTGCCCGTTCTCTACGTGGCGAGTAACAGGTCATGAAAGTCCCAGTCCGAAGTACTTAATCTGCAGAAACATAACACTTCCCTACCTATGTGATGGCAAAGAAATGGAGTCAGTCAAGCACGCAGATGTGACACTGAGTCCTGAGACTCATGTAGCACCACGTTGCCGCGACGTCTATGACACTTCTGCCCCCCGACACACGTGCCACGACCTCTGTGATCCGTCTTTAGAAACCCGACGCACATTGAATGATATTGAGAGAAAATATTCCCCCTCCCCCTTATCCCCCAGTGGTCCTCCTTTGCTGATCCCCCTTCAATGGTCCCCTCCTACTGGTCCCCCTTACTCGGAATCTCTACGCAAGTTGAACGTTTTCAGCACGTGTTCTGATCCCTGACTCACGTTGAACGACGTCTAGGGCACCTCTTCTGAATCCCTACGCTCCGCATTGGTCCCCATTCATACCGTGACACGTTGCCCGCTGAATATATCGTAGAATTGGACGATCCGCCGCCAAGGTTCGCCAGCAATCGCCCGTGGTTAAGCTCAAGGAAAACCCGGCTGGCATACGCCGCACTGTCGAAGGCATCTCTTGGCTTCAGTCCCGTGACGGACACGTGACATTAGCCGATTATACATATAGTGGGAATATGGCACCAGCGGGGGCGGTCCGACCGTGTCTGCTGTGCTCCGCTCCTTCCGAAGCCGCTCGCGACCTCGACCTTTCTTTATATAAGTTTGCGTGGGGAAAGGCCGGTCTCTGAGCGGGCACTCCCTCCCCCCCCCCCCCCCTCCGGGTGGCCGGCGCCGGGCACAGGAGAGGCGGACCCCGACTGATCGAACCCACTGCTAGGATAACAACAACACTTGAATGAACATTGTTATGAACAGGAACAATACACATAAAAATACAAATAGCCTACAAATTTACAAATACGCCAAAAAGATCACTTTAGAGAGGCATTGAACCTCGCCTATTCTTCACGAAATAAGTAAATAATTATTTTATTCATTTCATTCAAGGACGGCTCTCTCATTGATCTATGCGGCGCAACGCTCTTGTGGAGAACTGCGGACGGTCTACGAAAATCGCCATCGGCACAGGAGCTGGAAATGGCGTTGGATAGACTGAACGCTGGTAAACCGCAGTGTCCTGTGAATCTTAACACCCTGATTATTCCGAAGAAGAAGAGCGCAAAGGGAGGAGGCAGTAGACAGCCATATGTGAGTTCTTCTTCTGTTCTCATAGAGTTGATGAGTTGTTCACTTACATTGTTTATGTATTTTAAATTATAGTTAAACTATGAATAACAAACTGTTTAAATTATGATTGTCAAATTTATTAAACTAACGCCTCGGTGGTTCATCAATGATGTGAACAATCATTTTATTGCTTATGCGGATATCTATTATAGCATACTTATAGAAAATTTGTTGGTTTTTGCAAATTTATTTTAATATGTTTTTAACAATAAAGTTCTTGCTAAAACCACTTAGTGTAGGGATGTTGTATAGATATTTTATCTTATTAATAAGATATTTTAGATTGGAGCAGACCTTAGCAATTACCAGAGTTTCTGTAAAATTTTAATTGAAATTTCTAACTCCATGGGAAAACCTGTTAACTCTCAGGTTAAAAGAGTCTCGAAAGTTTGATCTACAGGTCTATCTGCGATGCGGACATGTGCAGGGCAAGCATGAGTGGGGACATCACGCGTCTTCAAATGGGCAGCAGTCCTACAAGTGCCCCATATGCTTGGCTGAAAGCGAACGGGTGATACAGGTGAGCACAGCTTCTACTACTATAGCTTGGAGCATATCGCAGTGACAATTCGAATGCGTATTTGGCCTACACAATGAACTGCAGGGCCATCGGATGGGTAAACCAGCTTTTCTTTTTCGAAAAATTTGATCCTAATTCACCAGTCCCGGGAAGATGGAACGCTTCCTTGATCTCCTTTTAGCATAGTAGTTCAAAGTGTTCGACCTGCGTCAGTTTCGAATATTGAGTACCAAACAGCGGTAGATTAACAAGTTCCTTTATCTTTCTTATCCTTTATTAACTTATGTGTTCCTTATTTTCCTCAATTGTAAGCCAATGTTGACCTTGGAAATCTTCGTTTTTAGGTTACCTACTTACCAAGTTTAAAGCACCTTTATGAAAGCGCTAAAAACTGGTTTCTTTCAAAGTGCTCGAATTGGGTCCGTATCGAATATTGAGTACAAGCCAGTATTTAGCGTTTTCATAAATTGCTTTAAACTTGGTTAGAAGGCGACCTAAAAACGATCATTTCCAAGATCCACGTTGGTTTCATCATTGAAGAAAATAAAAAACACAAATGAATAAGGGATAAGAAAGATAAAGGAACTCGTCAGTCTATCCCCATTTGCGATGCACCATGCGTTCTACTTCTACAAGATGTTGTGGAGACAATTTGTTTACGTACTGTACAATTAACTACCTAGGCCAGTTAGCCAACGGAGAAGTCACTGTTTTATCCCTCTCAGACAGGTCTCGCGTCAATGCAGTGACCCCGGAGGGGTGGAAAGCTTGGTTGACCTGGGCGGGAAATCCGAACCAAGAATTGGAATCGGGGTGCACGCGGCAGGCCGCCACATCTCCGGCTGCGCTACCATGTCCCCTTACAATATTACCTTATAATTCTCTATATCTCTTCGTCGTTTTTGAGCGGCAATGATGCTGCTTTCAGCTTACAATGGGTATGGAATCGTCATTCCATCTGGACTCCGGCGATCTCGATTACGCTTTCAATCCGTGCGGACATGTTGCAAGTCTAAACACTGTCAGGTGTGTTTACGGTCGATTATTATAAGCTTTCTGACTCTTCGTTATTTCAAATCGCCTTCAAACCAGTTTTTTTGCTGTTGTAACAACGTAGTGCTAGAACTATGGAACCTTGCCCAAAGTAGTTACATAGCTTCGCAGCAATACGTACATTATAGGGCCTACAATAATATCATGAAGCCTGAATCACCCTAAATTCATTACATAGATTAATGCGGTAGCAATTTTCGTTATGGTCTTGTTATTCCTTCTATGTAGATTTACTCCTGCTTATTGACCCCTGTTTTGACATTGCAGCTGTCGTGGAGTAAAAAAAATAAAAGATGGATAATTATGTCGTAGAATAAGAGCAGAAATAAATAAATAAAACTAAATTTTTTGTGTTTTGCTGCTCAAGACCGCCACATGTTCATGTTCAGATTGTTCACGTTGCATCATGAAAATGCCTCAAATTAGCTTACAGTCAAGACATTGTATGGCCGAATACGCATTCATATCGCCTCCACGTCATCACGTAGAAGTAGAATGCGTGGCGCATCCCAAAGGGATTGAGTGAAGCCGTCTGCTACCAATCCTTCGACCCCGAGGGGATGGAAGGCTTAGTTGGCTTGAGCGGGAAATCCTGGGAACGAACCATATCGAGTGCACGTGACAGCCGGCACCTCCTCCGACTGAGCTGCACGCACCCGTTTGCCCTATACGATGGGCAATCGGTCCTTCACCGTGTACGTCTCTATCGAAAAATTTGTAGCCGTGTATTGCCTGAGCTTCACAACGGTTTTCTTACGGTATACTCTTTAACCATACGGCGGTTTCACCTTATTAAGGATCTATAGGGATCCGGACAAGCCATGCAGTCCGTAGCGGCATCGTCATCAAAGCAGGCGCCGCACTCAACACGACAACGTCATTTGACATTCTGATTGGAGCGTCTGTGCACTGATAAAGCCCTGGATTAGTACCATAATAGCCTCAAAAGGATAAAACACTGACTTGTTTGTCGGTTTGCTAGCTTGGGCGAGTGTACTATACCAAGGCTGAATGCATGTTCAACAGGGACTTATTAGGGAGGCCTTTTGTTTAGATTGTGACTCTTCCTTTCTTTAGGTTCTGGTCCCGCATTCCTCTGCCCCACGGCACGAACAGCTTTCATCCGGTGTGCCCGTTCTGCACGACTCTTCTGGCGACAGAGAAGCCATACGTCCGACTGATCTTTCAGGACCATTTGTTCGACAATTAACCATGCGTGAATTTTTTCTGTTCACGCGACATCTGTGATTACCACTCTTTCGACTACAGTTTGTGCATCTTCATATCATAATAGAAAACCATAGAGATTCAGCTGAGATCTGTGGTGTTCTTTGGTCCCCACCGTTTGCTTACCTTGTCTATGTCTATGTAGTACAATAACCCAATTGATCTCGTTAGTGTATAGACCAATGCTTTGATGGCTTTGGGATTCGAGGAAAGGGCGTGGCACAGCAGCTGCTGTATTCATCTCGTTCAGTTCAGTTTTACCTTTCTCTTGCTAACGTCGCCCATATGTGTGGCCCCATCTGCTTCCGCTGCTCTCCCAAGTCTGTCGCCAATAGTTACGGTTTGCTTCCAGCTGGGTTCATTGGGTTAGTGACGAAAGTACTGAAATGTTTGCATGATTCAAGAACGTTCACGTTATCCTCGCAATGTTTGGCAGTGGATACTTGTATATAGAATTGGTTTTAGTGTATTTCTTTCATCATTCGTTCGTATGTGCATATTATCGGCTATTCATCACACCAATCTGCGCGCGTGCATTGTGTTATGAGTGATTTTGATCATTTTCACGTTCATGTATGTATTCAGATAGTCATCGTCATCATCATCTTGTACTTTCAACCTAATGTCAGTATTCACTGAATCGATCGCGCTGAAGATTTCCGTTTCCCTTCATTATGGAAAATGTATGAGATTTGCTCCGCAGTTGGTGTACAATGGTTACTCGTCGACTGCGAATTGGTACTTCAAAGGCGATTCTCAGAGCATAACACAAGGCCGAATACATGACAGTAGGGCTCAAAACATTCATTCCTTGCCCACTGACACCTAGATCCTGAGGTATCTTGCTCTTGGAGGCAGAGTGAACATACGGTCAGCGCCACGCACCGATGAAGGGAAGGGGAACGGCAAGTGAAAGGAGGTACTCGGAATTTTGCCGACGTTCGAGGATGGTAGAGACTGTCGCTTAGGGGCTGTTCACAGGATATGGATCTATTAATGTCGAATGATCGCCTGGCAGAAATCAATACCTTCTCTACCCAGGCTACCGCTCGCTGCTGTCGCTCCCTCGTCGCGGACTGTGAACTGGAGTTCCTTCAACAGTCATCATCTCCGACTGAGACTGCAGTCGATGCCTTTTATTTCGCTATTAGGCGTCAGAGCGAGCTCACTGACGGCTCTCAACGGCTTCAACGTAGTAATAACTTCACATCCTCAGTTGTAACTGCCACCTATGTCATGGTTTCCGCGGGATGAACACCTTCACTACAAGCTAGGAAGGGTCACGAAGAGAAGCTGTCATTCTCGAGATATTGATTACTACTCAGAAATGATTGAGCCCACTGACTATAAACCTACACGTAACCCACACGTGTTCCGCTAAGATGACGCCACGCTGAAAAAATCAAACATTTTCGAATGCAATGAAACATTTAGAGAATCATCATTTTGTTATAACCAAGCGAGGATACTAAAATGCTGTAGAGACAGGAAATACAAAACATTCACCTACTACCCTTCAGCGACTTCGATTACCACAGGGCCAAAGTTTCGGACCGCTTGAACGGCATCCACAAAGAATCGATAATTTGGTCAATATCGGTTTATGGCGATTGACAATTCAGAAACGAATTTCAAATTCGTGTTTCGCGACCTCGATTACTCCCAGGGCTGAAGTTCCCAGACATGTAGAAGATGTTTGGGTATTTTTCGATATTTTCGCTACCCGTAATTTCCCCCTATTTTGCCTCGATTTATGACTAATTTATGACTCATCGCTTAGCGTATTTATTATATAGTACCAGACGTCTGTACTACATAATAAATACGCTAAGCGATGAGTAATCCGCTAAGCGGCCTAGCGGCAGTCAAACGTCTCATTCGAGTCTTCGCTCTCAAGCACCGAAAATCGAACAACTTGTCCGTCACCTTTTCTTCGATAGGCCTTCTTTCACCTGTATCACCTGTATCACCTGTCGTCCCGTTGATCATCGACTTGCTCGAGCGGGCGCCAGCAGCGTCTCCATTCGTTCCTGTCGCGTGCCAGAGTGCTTCAATGGATCCTCCTCGCTCGAGGGACACGAAGAGCGTCATAGCGGTCGTTCAGGGCTTTCACGAAGAAGTCCGACCAACGCGTTGGTGGGCGTCCTGGTGTTCTTTTGACATCCCGCGGAATCCAGTCGGTGACGGCTCTCGTCCAACGGGTGTCTGCGAAGCGCATTACGTGGCCGGCCCACCTAATTTTCGACAACTTGGCCCACGCGACAACGTCTCTGATCTTCGAACGTCGGCGAAGCTCGGAACTCCGGAGGCCTTCTCTCGCTTGCGTGAGTCGTGTCACTCCGAGCATCGTCCTCTCGATTCCACGCTGCGCGACGCAGATCGCGTGTTCATCCTGCTTTCGTATAGCCCACGCCTCTGAGGCGTATGTTAGGGCAGGAAGAACAGTGGAGTCGAATAGGTGGGCACGGAGTCGGACGTTCTTCGTCTTCTTCGCGACTTCTTCGACGCTCTTGAAAGCTCCCCAAGCCGCTCGGTTCCTCCTGCTCAGCTCTGGCGCTAGGTTGTTGGCCATGTTGACTTCGCGACCCATATACACACAGCTAGAGCATTCGGAGATGTTCGCTCCGTTGAGCGAGAATGGGGCATCAGAAACCCATCCGTTCCTCATGAACATCGTCTTCGTAAGATTCAGCTGCAGTCCAACGTTCCCACATACACGATCGAAGTCGGCCAGCATTCGCTCCGCCTGGCTGATGCTCGGTGTTATGAGCACGATGTCGTCAGCGAAGCGAAGATGGTGCAGTTGCCGGCCGTCGACCTTCACTCCCATGTCTTCTCATTCTAGTTCGCGCATGACGATTTCGAGGGTGGCGCTGAAGAGCTTCGGGAATATGGTATCCCCCTGCCGAAACCCTCTCTTTACGTCGATGACAACGTCGTTATAGAATGGTGAGATCTTGGTCGTGGATCCACTGTACAGCTCACGAAGGACTCTGATGTACTGAGTAGGAACACCCTGAGTGAGCAGGGCTTCGAGGGCCGCTTCAGTTTCGACGGAGTCGAATGCCTTCTTCAGGTCGATGAACGTAAGGCACAGCGGCAGCTTGTACTCTCGCGACACTTCGATGAGCGTCGTAGTGGTGTGTATGTGGTCGATCGTGCTGAATCCTCTCCGAAATCCTGCTTGCTCGCATGGCTGTCCTTCGTCCAGCGTTGTACTAATCCTATTCAGGATCACTCGAGTGAACAGCTTGTAGACTACGGACAACAGGCAGATCGGGCAATAGTTGCCAATGTCGTGAACGTCTCCCTTTTGTACAGCAAGACGGTCTTGCTGGTCTTCCATTGAGATGGAACCCTGCACTCTGACAGGTAGCGTGTGAAGAGCCGCGCCAAGGTGTTGATGAGCGCTGGCGGGAGGTTCTTCAGGTGTTCGACTCTGATCCTGTCAGGACCGGGTGCTGTACGTTTCTTCACCGACGAGATGGCGTGTCGGATCTCGGAAGGGAGAACAGAGGGAGCGACGTGTCCATCCTGCGGAAGATGGCATGGGGCAGGTGGACGTGGCTATCGAAGAGATCGGAGTAGAAGTGGTGGATGACCTTCTCCATGGTCCTTCTGGAAGAGGTGATGGTTCCGTCAGGACGTCGGAGAGCGGTCATCTTGGTCTTGAAGTTGGCGAAGTTTCGGCGGACATTGCGGATGCTCAACCCTGCCTCTGCTGCTTCAGCCAACACTTCCGCCCTTCTCTCCTTAAGATCCTCCTTTATCGCCGCTCTGCATAGCTTCGCAAGCTCGGACGTCAGCTGGTAGTTTATCTGACGCTCGTGAGCTCCACGCTGGCGTATCAGTTCGAGAGTTTCCGGAGACAGGCGTCTCTTGGTGGTCTTCAAGCTCTCGGCTCCCTTAGCACTATCGTGGAGATGGTGCACGAAGCGTTCGTATTCCTCATCGACGTTGTCCATGACGGCATCTTCCCAAAGACCGGCAAGAGAGGTGTAGAGGTCTCAGTTGATGGTCGTTTTGGGACTCCTCTTCTTGAACTTCGCGGCCTTCTCTCCTTGACGCGAAAAGCGAAACCTCGCGCGAAGTAGGCGGTGGTCCGATCCCGTGTAGAACTTGGGGACAACGGAGACGTCGGTCAGGCAATACTTGCGATTGAAGATGATGTGATCGATCTCGTTGTATAACTCGCCACCGGGGGATTCTCAGGTCCATCGTAGAGAGGGAGGCTTCTGGAACTGTGAGTTTCCATGGATGGTCTTGGTCGACATGATAAACTCAAACAGCCTTTCACCTTGCTCGTTCCACTCCAAACCATGGGTTCCGATGTGAAGTTCTTCCGGCGACCTTCGTAGCTCGATCCCGAAGTCGCCGACAATCACCTTGTAGAAGGTGTGATCTTCCTTATAGAGCTTCTCCAGCTCCATGTAGAAGGCTTCGACCTCTTCGTCGTCGTAGTCGGATGTTGGGGCATACGCGACGAATACAGTCAACGCTGGCATGGATCCACATCGCTTCAGTCGCAGACGTCCGATTCGGCTTGTCAGAGACTCGTAGGAATCGATGTTCATGGCCAAGTGCGTGTTGACGAGGACACCAACGCCGCCTACTCCCCTGCTGTCGCATGTTCCGAGGAACATTTCTTCTCCGGAGTCGTAGGCGGCGTGTAGGGGTGGTGTCTTCTCGTCTCGATAAGTCCGATGACGTCGTACTTGATCTTCCTGGCTTGCATCATCAGGTCCTCGACGGATGCTTCCGATGCAAGCGTGCGGGCGTTGTAAGTACAGATCGTCATCCTAGTCCTTCTCAATTTGGTCTTCTCGTCTCGATAAGTCCGATGACGTCGTACTTGATCTTCCTGGCTTGCATCATCAGGTCCTCGACGGATGCTTCCGATGCAAGCGTGCGGGCGTTGTAAGTACAGATCGTCATCCCCTAGTCCTTCTCAGTTTGCGCAGCCTGGTTAGGCCCTGAGATTTTGGCAACCTCTCCGTACTCGTCCTTCCCATCGCTGCAGAAATGGGGGCTCTTCCGGGGTCAGGGGAATGGGGCCCTTTAGTGACTGCAATACAACACGGGTAGCTAGTCAGGCTCTGTCGTGCGGGTGAAGAACTCCAGGCAGCCAGCCGGACTGTCCGAAGGGACGGGGCGAGACTTAAGGCGGCCTCGAATCGTCTAGAGTTACCTAATCGGCAGCGCAATACAATGGGCCACTTTACTGTTCCCTACTGTGTGATCCACATAAATTGTCATGATGAATTGGTTTTGCAATACAATAACAAATAATGCTTTAAAACCTAGAAAAATCGAGAACTCAGGCAGCAAATATTCCTCTCTGAAAGGAACGTTTCAATGGTGCTCAATAAAGTAAGGATAATGAAAATCAAGCTCTGAATTGAAGAAAAATAGACCCAACTACCCCTTTTTCTCACTTCACCGGCAAAATTCTGCGCGAACCATGTGTTTTCCTTCGCTGTCCGCAGCATTCCCCTTACGTCGGAGTAGGTGGCGCCCCGACCCCGAGGGGGCTGGGGAGTACGGTATCTCCCCGGAGGTGTACATCGCGGGATTCCGCCGCCCTTTAAATTATTCCCCGACGGGAGGCCCCGAGCGAGATATGCATTATACTTGTGCTTTTCCAAAAATTTTCGAATGAGCGAATAATCGAATATCCTCATTTTTTCGGTTATTCGAATTTCCGAATAATCGAATAACCCTATTTTTCGAAAATTCGAATGAACGAATAATCGAATAACCCCAATATTTCAGTTATTCGAATTTCCGAATAATCGAAAAACCCCATTTTTCGTTTATTCGAATTTCCGAATAATCGAATAACCCCATTTTTCGCTTATTCGAATTTCCAAATAATCGAATAACCCAATTTTTCAGTTATTCGAACGAACGAATAATCGAATATTCGAATAAATCGAATAATCGAATAAACTGCACACATAATAAGGACGGTGAGAGATTTTTCATTTAACCAAGACGTCGTCCAACGTGGGTCGGGGTTCAACAGATATGCCGAAAACGTCATCCAACGTTGGTTGGGTTCAGCAGACATGCCGAAGACGTCGTCCAAAGGTAGTCGGAGTTCAGCTGACGTGCCGAAGACGTCGTCCAACGTGCTTGGCAATTTGGAAGAGTAAGGGAGACCCGTAAAAGGGGAACCACTAACCGCGGAATGCATTCAGCTTCCCATGGAACTTCGGACAAATACCTACGTCTTGTGAAAGAGATAGAAACGCTGATTACAAATATTTAGACCAAATTTGCCAAATGGATTTCATAAGCAAGTTCTAGGTGGCCAAAGTCTGCCGACTGTGTGTTGCGTTGATGCAGCGTGGACGCAGTGTTGCGTAATCAGCACTGTCGTTAGCGAGGTGGCCAGTGGCCACCTTAGGCGGAGGCGCAGTAGAAGTGTTCTCGCTTCACAGAGAGTGATCTTGGGTTCGATTCCCGCACACCAGTGTTATTGCGTTTTGCGATTTATCGTTAGTGAGACCTTTTATCGCCATTTCCAACACATTTTTGAACAAAAGCATGCCAACAAATGTCATTTACGTTCATCGAGCTCCTTGTAAGTGGAAAGGTGAGCATTTTTGATTTCCCGGTTAAGCAAGCCAAAAACTGTATTCTTTCGGCGCGCGAGAAAAACACGCTTGTCGTGAAAGGGTTAACCTGCTATAAAAAACCGGAAATTCAGAAACCGATGTCAGATTCGTGATGAGCAACCCAATCCGTAGCGAAGTATGAATAACTATTTATTCGACCTCGATAGTACAGTGCATGGGCCTTTTTTGATTCTACAACAGCCAAGCTGTTTCAAGATGAAGAGGTGTTGTAGACAAATTATATTCTTTACACGATACACTGCTTTATAGCGAGTGAAAGGTTTTGATCGAGAGGTCAATATCGATCGATATTGTTGATTGTAGCTTGAAAGTGACGTTTCTTTGTTTGTATGTCGATGACGGGCGGGTGTAGCGCAATCGGAGGAGGCGCGACTGTCGCGTGCACCCGATACCAGGTTCCTGGTTCGGATTTCCCGCCCAGGCCAACCAAGCCTTCCATCCCTCCGGGGTTGGTGAATTGGTACCAGACTTGTCTGGGAAGGATAGAGCGCTGACTTGTTCATCGGCTGGCCACCGCAAGTCACTGTATGGCCAAATACGCATTCATGTCGCCTCCACGACATCCTGTAGAAGTAGAATGCGCTGGCGCATCCCAGATGGGATTGAGTAACGCCGTCCTTTATCCTTTATCCTTATGTCGATGACAGTTAGGCAGTCCGTTCCTGCCGTAGCGGTCCCGCGTGGAAAAATTTTCTGTTCAACTTAGCATTATTAGATTGGTGCAAAAGAAATGCAGGTTTTCTGTCTTATTGGTTTCAACACAATTTTTCAATAAACTAGTTATGTCGAGCGACAGATGAAGGTCACCGCCGTCCAGGTTATATAGAGGCTGCCGAATCTGTGCTTTTCTTAAGCCACTGGATGTTACCTACACCATTGGATAAAACACCGTGATTGGATTCGGATGGTGAAATTGATTTTTAAATAAACCACTTCGAAGAGAGTTACAGAAAAACGACGAAAACGGCGGCTTTTTGCGTTTATTCCACGCAAAACCAGAAGACGGTAGCGGTATTGTATGTCTAGTATGGCTTCTGTACTGTTCTGCTATGATTGCTTATTTACAGTAAGGGCAAGACGCGTTCCCACACCCCGTGATGCATCTTCACGACATGTGCCACCGTCTTTAACAAATTAACGGCATTTTCCGTTAAAATTTGGCTTAACGATTAAACGGGGTTCTGCAGAAATTTAGCAGATTTTTGAAATGTGTTCTTTCTAATTTCTTGAATAAAAATAAGTGGTTTATATGAAATGAACAAGAATGGAAAATGAAGTAAGTGAGATACAACTGCTTATTGAATGAATGAGCAAATTTTCTAAAAATTCAACGCACACTAATGCTATTAGGTTGTAACGAATTAAATGGCACTGGCTCGCGCCATTTTTTGGCGCATCTTTACGCGTTTGATCAAGAACAAACCGTAACATGTGGCATATCATTTAGAAGCGAAAACTTTGCTCTACCGGTGAGTACCAAATTTTCTAGGTAAAAGTGGGAAAACTTTAGAGTTTTATTGACTTTTTTGCAGATGGACAAAGGGGTAATCCGAGGCATTTACTTGTATGAATTCAAGCTGGCCACTACAGCTAAGGAGGCGGACGAGAAGATCAACGCCGCATTCGGTCAAGGATGGTCCACAATTCGGACGGCGTATCGTTGGTATCAGAAGTTCCGGAATGGAGATGAGAGCTTGGAAGAGCATGAAGGTCGTGGGAGGCATAGTGATGTTGATGAGGACAAGCTGAGAGATGTGGTAGAGGAGGATCCACACAAAGGTACCAGGGAGATAGCGAAGGTTCTTGGCGTCAGTCACAACACAGCTGCCCGGCATCTGAAGGAAATTGGAAAGACCAAAAAGCTGGAAAGATGGGTGCCTCACGAGCTGTCTGAGGAGCAAAGAAACCGACGATATGAGATCTCGTCCGCACTGCTTCTACGGAACGAAACGGACCCATTCCTTGATCGCATCGCAACCTGTGACGAGAAATGGATAATGTACGACAACAGGCGACGATCGGCACAGTGGGTGGACAGCGATGAGAGCCCCAAGGTTTTTGCGAAGCCGGAATTGCACCAAAAGAAAGTAATGGTGACAGTATGGTGGTGTTCGCTGGGCATTATTCACCACAGCTTCCTCCCTCCCGGTGAACCCATCACGGCAGAGAAGTACTGCATTGAAGAAATGATGAAAAAGTTGAAGGATATCCGGCCGGCCTTGGTAAACCGAAGGCGAGTTCTCCTTCTGCACGACGATGCTCGCCCCCATGTAGCACGAATGACGTTGCAGAAATTCAGTGAGCTGAGCATTGAAACTCTACCACATCCTCCGTTTCCTCCCGACCTCTCCCCAACAGACTACCATTTCTTCAAGCATCTTGGCGACCTCTTGGTAGGGAAAATACTCAAATACCAACAGGATGCCGAAAGTGCCTTCGAAGATTTCGTCAATTCCAGAACTTCTGATTTTTATGCTACTGGGATAAAAAAGCTTGTGTCACGTTGGCAAAGATGTGTAGAATCAGAAGGTTCTTATTTCGATTAATAACCTTGCCTACAAGCCGAGATATTAACTGTTTAAATTTACAGTGGTTCAGTGCCATTTATTTCGTTACAACCTAATATAAACAAAACGTTTCCCAGGCCTTTTCTACACCTAATACCGCTCCTACCGTAGTCGCGGTAGCCATTCATGTGCTCTGCTTGTGCGGCTGAGCCGGTGACTGACTGGCTGCCGCAGTTACAGTAAGGGCAACGACGCGTTCCCACACCCGTGTGGTGTGCCTTCACGACATGTACCAACGATTTCAACAAAGTAACGGCACTTGCCGTTAAAATTTCGCTTAACAACTGAACCGAATTTTGAAATGTTTTTTTTAATTCGCACTATATCGAAAACCCATAAAAAATTTCAGTTCTCTGAATTTTGTTATGTGAATGAGAATTTTGAAATAAAAAATCACCTTAAAATAGGAAACAGACACTTTTGGAAACTTTATTGCAGTACTCGTGGGATAAGCGATAAGGATAAAGGACGGCGTTATTCAATCCCCTTTGGGATGCGCCATGCATTCTACTTCTACGGGATATCATGGAGGCGATTTGAATGCGTATCTGGCCATGCAGTGACTTGCCGTGGCCAGCCGATGAACAAATCAGCGCTCTATCCTTCCCAGATAAGTCTGGTAACAATTCATTTACCCCGGAAAGATGGAAGGCTTGGATGGCCTGGGCGGGAAATCTAAACCGGGAACCTGGTATCGGGTGCACGCGACAGGCGGCACCTCCTCCGGCTGCGCTGCACGCACCCAGTAAGGTTAACACAATAAGGTTCTCAAATATTGCCATCTGTACTGCTAGGGAGTAAAGAGGGCTGAGTTGGTAGAGCATCCAGCTTGAAGTGATTGTCCTTGGCTTAGTGATACTGCAACATCGCGCGCAAGTGCGTGACTGAGCACTTGTACTATGTACTAGCACTGAACTAGCACTTTTACTACACCTGCACTACGGTACCACTGAGTTTAGTGTTAATGCAAAAGAGAGGTAGCTAGACTTGAATTGGTGCGGATCAGCTTCACTGGGAAATTTTGGATAGGAGTTTACGGATATATTACAATTACAACAGCATACCACGGCACCTTTGACATTGCCCAGGAAGATGATCCTTAACTAACGTGCTCTTGCGTATCGTATAACAGAAAAAATATGATCTAGCCATGATTTACAAGTTGATAAATGGTATGGTGCCCTCTAGTTTTATTCGGTCTCTTCTTCTCCTACAAGAGGTGCTCAATGGAAAATTCAAATTCCCAGAGCAAAAACAAGGTAAGATCCGCATTTTTCACATATGGAGCAGGGGTTGAATTTTTGAAGCCTTCAAAGGAAAACAATATATTAGGTTGTCCCATAAGTCTTGCAGTTTTTTCAACGATTCACTGCAGATTTCGCCGGCGGTCTCTTGCATAGCGCTGCATAGCTTTCGAAAGAGAATGATTTGCTCTATCAGAACCTGTATTGCATTTCTTTTTTCATCATGAGTTTTGTCAATTTTTAGGTCGTTGAAATGAAAAGTGAAAAAGTGGAAAAGTAGCCAATTGCGCAGTTGTTCTTTCCGATTAGGTTTCTAATTTTTCGCGCAGTTTTTAGAGCATTTGGAAGACAAGACTGTACTGCAAGAATATGTGTTGGTTCCATTTTTTCACTTGTCCTTTATTGATTTTTAGGCAATCAAATTAGGGCGTCCGAAGGAGGATGGTTATTTTTGCCGACAGCTCCTGCTCTGTGGTTGGACTTTTTGGGTTGGTGTTATATGTCATTCGAAAGACAATTTCTTGCTCTATAAGAATTTGGGTCGCGTTTATTGATTTCTATTGAATATCAACAAAATGCCAAACAGAGAAAAATCGTCTTCACCATCAACTCCTTCTCCTTATTCAGTTGTTGATATTCGACAGAAATCAGCGTGAGTCAATAAACGCGACACAAATTCTTACTGAGCAAGACATCCTCTTTCAAACGACATATAACACCAAGCAAAAAAGTCCAACCACAGAACCGGAGTTTCGGTAAAAGTTCGGACGTCCCAATTTGATGGCCTAAAAATCAATAAAGGACAAGTGAGAAAATAGGGCCAACATATATTCCTGTAGTACAGAACATTGTCTTCCAAATGCTATAAAAAACTGCGCAAAAAATTGTAAAACCTAAGCGGAGAGAACAACTGTGTAGATGGCCACTTTTTCACTTTTCACTTCAACGACCTAAAAATTGACAAAATTCATGATGAAAAAAGAAATGCAATACATGTTCTGATAGAGCAAATCAGACCGCCGGCGAAATCTGCAGTGGTACTTATGGGACAACCTAATACCAAACACCCAAAGGCAATTTGAAAGGCTGGTTGACGGGTATCACTAGAAAACTTTGTAGTTTGCTGTGGTTTTTGAGGTATTGTGTTATTGTGCAAGCCACAAGTCACTTATTTAGTCACCTGTTGTCTTGTGTTTTAATCATATTTGAACTTATTTTGTCCGTCCGCGTATAAAAATAAATAAGTATGCGTTTGCAGAATGCGTTTGCGTAACGGCGAGATCCTCGAGGCTGTGCTATCGAAAACAATTGTCACCGGAATGAACGTCGCTTACAAAAATCATCATTATGCCACATTCGAAACAACCACGTATTCGAAATTCGAATATTATTCGAATTTTCGAACCCCGAATAATCGAATTCGAATAATTTTTCGAATTTTCGAACCTCGAATAATCGGATTCGAATAATTATTCGAATTTTCGAAACTCGAATAACCGAATTCGAATAATTATTCGAATTTTTGAAACTCGAATAATCGAACTCGAATAATTATTCGAATTTGCGAAACTCGAATAATCGAATTCGAACAATTATTCGAATTTGCGAAACTCGAATAATCGAATAATCGAAGATCGAATTCGAATAAATTATTCGAATAATTATTCGAATTCGATTATTCGAGCACAAGTATAATATGCATACCGGCCCAGATGCGAAACAAAACAGAGCTCGCGCGCGGAGACTTCGGTCGCCGGGGGCGAGATGCCGTTCATCCACAGTAGAAATAACACGCTCCACTGAGAACGGCCCGCTCCAATCGCAATCTGCTCCCATTTATCTCCGACTTTAGCAATCATCCACCCGTAGTAGATATCCTGTGCATCGTTCGTTCTTTAAATCGCTTGAAACTTGTCACTCATCGATGATCTCCACTTTTAAAGTGTCCTATTTGCAGTGCGTAAAAGAGGGAACTCATTACGAAGGGCTGAAGTGTTTTGCTAGGACTGAACGCTTTAAGTTGGGTAGGACGAATCTTTAAAACTTGAATTGACTTGAGCACATGTCGTGGGACGAGGAACAAAGGCGCAATGTGGCTCGGGGGGGGGGGGGGTTCACCTCCAAACAGATTCGCCGGCCTTCCTTCCGACGTTATTCGGTGTCCCTCTATCGAGAATGAACCTAGCAACATATGTAACGTCTGGCAAACACAGATTCGAGAGAATAAACGATAACGAACGGCGCACTCGCTGGCGAGCTTGAACAGGGCGGATGTCGACGCGACGCGCGACGCGCCGCTGCGCGCTCCTATCGATCTGGCGAGTCGATGCGGCGACACACTCTAGCCCGGTGCCTTATCGAGCTTTTTTCTTTATTCTCTCTTTTAGTCGTTTTTTAGCCAACTTTCTCTGCCGTCTTGCAATTCTAGTTGGAGGGGACGTTTGGGGAGTTAAAACTTAGTATTCCTCCCCCCAACTAGAATGCAGGTCACCGACGCATGACAAAAGAGCAGGTTTGTGTTTTTTATTGTTCTGTTGCTCCTCTGCATTCAGCATAGGTTTTTTTACGTTATATACATATTTGAATCTGTTTGGAGGTGACCCCCCGAGCCACATTGCGCCGGAACAAATATGAAATTGCGAGGATGTCTTTTACACAAGTAATATAGATCCATATAGAGGTGCCGCACCTAACTAGGGAAGTTGCCAAGGCGTATGTCTGGTCGACGAGGATGAATGCCACAGCGTATTCTGAGAATTCACTACGGAATCGCACAGTCGCGCAAAGCGATAACTTCCGAACATCAAATCCGCAACAAAAAAACGGATATCTCATCTGCTCCTATGAAGCAGTATTCTTGCTTCTTTCTTGTGTTTACGATGTTCGGAAACTACCTATTGCGTTATAAGACTGCGGGATTTCATAGTATCGTCCACATGATAGGTTAATGGAATATGTTTTTTTGGATCTATCCTAGTCAGGGGGAGGCGTACAACTAAAAATTATGTAGCAAACTGACTTCGAATTCGGCAAGCGACTTCTAGGGGACAAAATAGAACCTAAACTGTCAAAATTCACAAGAAATGCATTCGGTTTCGCCACGGTTGTAAACAGAGCTACAAGCCCTCTCAATACTTTGGGTCCGGGTCATAACATGTCAGGCGGCGGCACGCGGCATGCAGCTTTATGTGCCGACTGCTACCCGACTAGGTAGATCCTTTTCGAATGTTTAAGGGTAGAGATTATCGCAGCTAGCTTCATTGTCGCCGTTCGGGCGTACCCGCGAGGTCCATACGAGCATACGGCCCCTGGGCGCCATCCGGCCGCTGTTACAGTAAGATTGGGCGTCAGATTAAGGCCTATGTTATACTTCGGCGACGCGTCGCCGACGCTGCGACACGTCAGCGACGGCCCGTCACCGATGTCGGCCGACGCTGACGTCACCAGCGACGTCGCCACAGACGCAGCCGACGTCGCCACAGACGCCGCCGACGTCGCCACAGACGCGTGGTCGACGTCGTCAACAGATTCTGTGGCAGCGTCGGAGACGTCGTTGACAGGAGAGCATCGGAGCGCATTTTTAGCATCGGAGCGCGCTTTCAATGTCATCATTTGGCCGCCATGAGCAGGGCTACGCCCCCTGGCATAGCTGCTATAATTTGCCTATAGCAGGCTATCTGACCCACGATACCCTGAAGTCACTGCCCGCGATATGCCGCGGGGTATACGCCATTGGCCAATAGCCTTTTCCGCCGCCCAGTAGCTGCAGTTATGCTGATTAACCTCTCCATTCAGCTTTAATGTTGCTTCATCAGTCCCCAGAACCCGTTTCGGAAAATAGGTCTGCTGCCCACATTTAAATTCTGTAATCACTAAACTCGCATGCTACGTGTCTTTCACGTCGTTGTCAAGTTCTAAACATCAAAAAAGCAGATAAAAACAGACGTGTGCATGGCGCAATCTATACGTTCATACGTCAAAAAATTCCTATTTGCTTAAGATTTTATATGAACACTTAACTTCTTCAGTACCTTTTTGTGACCAAAGTTATCACCTTTCTAACAGTGCATTCATTTCTTGAGACACCCAGTATTATTAGAATTAGGCAGTATAAAAAAAAACACTCACTTCCGTCTATCAGGTAGAGATACGTATATTTTTATGCCTTTTTTCTGTTGAAACTCTGTTATCTGCCTCAATTTCGTTGTTTGTTAAAGAACACACCAAAGTAACTTTTTACATATTTTTCTGCAAGCCTTAAAGAAAACATTTTTCGTTGGAATAGAACTGCTACATATTAAAAACCACAAGAATTCTGTGAAGTCCTCATGTGACTAACTTTAAATGGACATGAAGGGTAAAAAAGGCACCATTTGTGCCCGCAAGATGGGCGTTTTTGCACTTTCGATTTCGTAATTCGAGGTCCGCCGAGGATGTTGACAGTGCCGGGAACGAAGAACCCACCCACAAACAAAATACTCCCTTTGAGCGCATTTTTTCCCAGCCTTGAATGAGGCCGGCGACGGACCGTCGCCGTGCACAGCGCGGCGACCGACCCACGGACGACGTCGCCACCGACGTCGGCGGCGGAAGTATAACACCCCCCTGCGGAGCTCTCGGCGACGTCGTCGGCGACGCTGTGTTGGGCGGGCTGCCACGCAGTGCGTAGCTGCCCGCAAAGCACAGCGTCGCCGACGTCGGCCGACGCGTCGCCGAAGTATAACATTGGCCTAAGTGCGTCCGGTACGAATGTCTGACATTTCGGTTCAGTCGTTGTGCTTCAAGCCACGAGGTGTGATGAAGCCACTTCGACAAGACTTGACGGCAAGGCCAAGGTGTCAAGTCTTGTCGGAGTGCAGGACGTCCACTGCAAGCAGTTACCATAGAGTCCACGGCCATACGGGGGAGGCCTTTGAGGTCAGCGTCAAGCTACTAACAGCCGAAGCTCAAATGCCGTCCGCAAGGCATTTTGGAGCCGAACCGAACAAAGGTCGCACCAATATTCTTTTCTGACCTATCCCGGTCCATCGCTAAAAATTGGAGGTCCTGGGCAGGTAGAAAATCATGGTAACCAGCGCGCGAGGTATGTATGCCGCGCCATCGACCACTTATTTTGGCCACATACGGGAAGAATTACGGGAGTCTGGTGTAGTCGGAAGCTGGGGGTGGGTGGATGGGAATTTGATTTACGCTGTTGACGACCACTACAGACTCATGCCTTCTTCAACTATATATAGTGGATTTTCTGCCTTTGACTGATTTTCCTGCATCTTAAAAAAATTCAATATTAGCTCAAAATATCATTCGATATTACTACCTAAGCGAAACATAGTGGTGAAAAGTTACATCCCTAGGATTCGGACGACGCAGACCTTCTAAAAGCGCTGCTTCAACAAATCTTCCCACCTGCTAAGCACCATCCCAAGGCTCGCTGCTCCGACATATGTGTAATAATTAAAACAGCTCTCAACCTAAGCTCGGAGAAAGCCGTCGTTGGTGCAACCATGGTCCTCATCGCTTTCCGTGGGCTGCTAAGGATTAGCAAGCTTTGCGCGCTTTTTCCCAACACTATTCTTATAATTGTAAGGGCATTTGGTGGATTCTGATCGCTATGTCCAAGACCGGTCATGCTGGACTACGTATGTTCCAACACGGAGGAGAAACATTCGAAGCGGTTAATGTCAGCATACTGTAGCGGTCGGTCGCGTATTTCCTTCGCTACACAGCGCGCACTTAGTCCGACACCCAATCTTACTGTAACACCGCGGCCAGTGGCCGTATGCTCGTCCACCCCGAGTCTCCCCCGATGGGGGATCGGGGTGTGATGAGATATGCTGATATTGATTGATTCTCCCCCAACGGGCGAGCACGAGCATACGGCCCCAGATGGAGCGCAAAACATTCTTGTGGTTTTCTTGTGGTGTAGTTCCTTCTGTTCGAGGTAACCGGGTGCTGTCTTCTTTACTACCCCGATCACCATCGCTTTGCACTTGAGGGCTAGTTCACAGTCAGCGATAGCAGCGGCACGTAGCCCGAGCAAACACCGATTTCCGCCGAAAGATCGCTCAACGTTATGGGGTATTCATACTCCCGCCGCGATTGCCGCGCCGCTGTCTGAAAGCTGTCCGCTGGTTACTGCAACTCTCCGCACTCATCCATTCTGCAGTGCGTTTCGCCCACTACAAGAGTCCAAAATTGCATAAATACTTAGAGGAAGAAAGCTCTATATTAGCCTTTGGGAAGAATGTTTTGCGATTTTGTAACCGGATAAGATCCTATATTCTGTATTTCTAGCGGTCCGCTCCACTAGGATAGATCCTCGCTGCCACCACAATATTTGACTGCTTGTGCTGCTGTGAAAGTGCTTCGCAACGTAGTTCTCTCTCGTCGTTGTCGTTGTGCTACTAGAAGACGCATTTTGAAACTACTCTTCAGGTTGTTATGGAAATAGTGAAGTCGTTACGGAGGGTATTGGAGAGTATTCCTGGAGTCAGCTCGATCTTTCTCACTGATCGCGATGGCGTTATTGTGTTAAGCGTTGGTGAGTCTGCTCATTCCGGCGTTCCTTAGATACAGAACTGGTATATTCCTTTTGAGGATTGGCTGGAGAGGGCAACACCTAGTAATTCCTCCATAGAAGCAGACAGAAAACGTGTGAATCAACGAATACATGCACAAGTAGCCAGCTACACTAATATTGCAAGCATCTGTACCTGGGAGGGGGGTGCTCACGGTCTTATTCCACATTATATATACCACTTTGACGTCGAATTGGACACTTTTCACGTCAAATTGGACATTCTTCTAAGCTGGCCTAAGACTTCTGAAATCAAAGCGAGCTCTTCCAAATCGAAACGACCTTCATACAGGTTAAACTACAGACTTACTAAGATGGTTAGAATATTTTGTGTTCAGAGAAAATTTGATGTAGCTTTCTTTGATTGTTTATATTATAGTTCACCTGACCTACTAGGTGTAATAACTTTGTAGAATTTTTTATTTCCGAAGAAAAGTATTAGCTTAAGTTTTGCTCTAAAGCGCAGCAAGGCAGCTATCGTTTAATGTAGTACAGGAGGGGGTCGCACCAGGCACTCGACTTGGACAGCCTTTTAGTGTTTGATGTCTTTGCTCACTCTGTACTACATTCGTATTTCGTGATCCTTATTCTGCGATTGCACTTGATTGTACTGCAATAGTAGTTGGGTGGTTAATAGAGAAAAAGTTCTGAGATGCAAGCTATGAATTCATTTTCTAATGATTGTCATAGTTGGAATGCTCTATTTAATGTCATAACCAGCTTTATTTGAGTGACGCCTTACATAATTGGAACATGAAATGGAAAAGAAAATCGTATTTTAGATTTACGTACCTGTAGACAATGCAACAAGTCATTTGTGGAGAATATCCCCATCTTATTGTTTCACGTAAGCAGATTTACACGATCAGTCGAATAAAAATCTCATCAAGCTAGTCGAGTGCCTGGCGCGATCGCCTCCTGTACTGCATTAAACTATAGCTGCTTTGCTGTGCTTTAAAACAAGATTTGAGCTAGTATCTTTTCTCGAAAAATAAGAATTCTTTAGAATTATTACACCTACTGGGGCAGAAGAACTATTATTGAAGAATTTCAAAGAATGATGGTGTACCAAATTTTTCTTGAACAATAAATTATTCTGACCATCGTAGTGAGTTTGTAGTCTAACCTGTATGGAGGTCATTTCGAATTTGGAAAAGTTCACTTTGATTTCAGAAGTCTTGGGCTAGCTTAGAAGAGTATCCGATTTGACGTGCAAACTGTCAAATTTGAATTGAAAAGTGTCCAATTCAACGTGAAGATGGTACAGATCCCTTTGTTTAGCAATTCTGAAATTCAGGAACACCTCCATTGTATCCTATAGTTAGAGCAGTCACGTTCTAATATTAGCGCATTTCTTCCATTTTGTAACCCTTAGCTTCGTTTTAAGGTGAGGAGCTGCGGTCAAGGGTGTCGCTAATATCTAGTCTGCAGGCCACACAAGACCAGACCGGAAAGCTCATTATGGGTAAGAGCAGTATGCATGCTTTAATCGTGATTACTCTTCGTAGTAACAGTTGTTTCAGGACCACATCTGTCGTCTGTGTTCTTCTACGAGAGTAGCCAGCTGGTTATTCTGAATGTCGCTCCGCTGACGGCCTTTATCGTCGCGTCACCTACAGCGAGCACTTACAGTATTCTTAAATTGCGAGAGCAACTGGAGCCGTTATTGCGGGATATATTGCAGAATATAAAAAACATCGTTCCTGACATTCCTGGCGGTAAGAGTTGTTTAATGCTTTTTTCACTCTTATTTCTTGCTTGGATTCCGAGAAAAAACAACAACATTTATTTGCAACTGTACATGTGAACGTGTTCGTAGAAGGAAGGAAACAAAGAATTGGTTTTGTACTGGCTGCATTAAGTATTGTGGCCTTTTCTGCTTACAAGTATGCTATTCTTTGTAGAGCCACAACAACAATGGGTTTACCGGAAAAGGTACTCGCCAATAATGTTCGAAATTGAGCGCTGTTGTCATGTGGCAGCAATGGCTGAACACAGGCTCTATCTCCTTTCTAACACTGCGTTCAAAAAATGGTTATAAAATCTGTGTTGGATCTATTCTCGAATATCGGACTTTGTGTATAGTCCTTAGAAGTCTATAATTGAAGTCTTTTAATTATTTGAAAGGGTCCAAAACAGTCAATAGGAAACGGTTCGTTAGGACGTGGTATGGCCCAATTACAATGACATCCCCTCAAGCTGAGAAAGGAATAAAGTCTTAAACATTGACACCTTTGAAATCCAGATGGAACGAAGCGGCCTCTCGCTGCTTCCTGCATGGAAGAATCGGACTTCGCGCTGACGTTTTTGTCAGAACAGTTCGGTCTTCCATTAGAGATGCAGGGTTCAGGCTAAGTATCCGCTGTCCTAAAACGTCTCTCAGCCACAGTAGCTTTGCGCGTCGAGCCAGTTTGGAGTTTGCTAAATTAAGTACATCAAATCATATTCCCATTGAATTCGCCAAGTTTAAGGAAATCATACTCCTCTACCGACGTTAGAAATCTTGGAGCGGGATTAATCAACGATTAAACCCACGAGTATATCCACGAGTAAGGATATGAACGCCTCATATCCACGATGAGGCATTCATACCTTATACCTCGCGGATTTAATCGTTGACAAATCCGGCCCTTGGTTTTCTGTTTTAATATTGCCTTCTACCTTTCTTCTTTTATTTGCCCCTATATATATTCTATAATTTGTGTCTTTCTCTTTTCTAGTAGAGCTTTTTTGTGTGTTTCACTGGCGTTTAGTACATTTATGCATGTGGTTTCACATGAGATAAAAAAATTTCGTCTCATTGATTATCACTTCGGCTTCTGGCCATCTTGAGCACATGTGTAGGCCAACCAAGCCCTTCATTCTTACGTCGTCCGCGATTTGTATCAGATTTGTGTCTAAAAGCTGAAGCAAAGTCCTTCATTATCTGAGTCCCAAGGCATTGTATTCAATAGTTTGGCCTCCACGATATCTGAAGGAATTAAACCTGGACACATCCCAAAGGGGTCTGTTTATATCGATGTCTATCCTTTATTTTAATACGAAAGCCAAACGAGGAATGGGATTCGCACCTAGCAGGAGTTTGAGGAAATCTTCTTGTGGACGAAAACCGCTAGTGGATGACTTGTTCAAATACTCGCTCCTGATATGCAATTTGTGCCACAATTTTCTATATGTTCTTCACAAGTGGTGTACTAACTCAGTTGATTGTCCATATTTCGAGTTTCAGCCTTTTCTGCCCATTGCTATTCATGTTATTCAGCAGTAAACCAAGACATTCTGATGTTGAAGAGTTTGGTGAAACCCTTGTTTGATGCCGTTCTATTCAAGTTGATAGGAGGCGCCGTTTGTTCTTGCCAGGATTAGCCACTATTGCTTCGATCTGTTGCCTAGCTCGTCCAGGGATTCCACCTCTCCGTCAAGCGAAAAGTTGCTCACATACCTTTACGGGATGGACAAAGCACTGACTGCCCATTGGATCACCCATCAACCTTGTAGGGGTAAATTTAGCGTTTCAGAAGTCGGAGTAGAAGTCGAAATGAACCTTACTCTGAGCGCAGTGTATTTGTACTCTGCTTTATGCAATGGATGCTGTAGAAGGTGTGGGCTTTTGCGTGCTGTTCGAATTAAAGATCGTGTTCATGCAAACCTTCAAGGCCTTCTACCCTTTCTGGGGCCTATGAGTTGGTCTCAGATATGTCTGGAGAATCTAAAAAGCATGAAGGAGGCGTTCCATTTTGAGATGCGCCACGCATTTACTTCCAGGGGATATCGTGGAGGCAATTTGAATGCGTATCTGGCCCACATCCTTGCTATTGCTTGTTGTTTTGTTTTAGTTGCGGGTGCCACCCGATGGACAGAAAGCCAGCGTTTTAGCGTTATCAGACAGGTCTGGTTCCAATTCACCGACCACGAGGGATGGAGGGACTGGATGACCTGGGTGGAAACCAGCGAACCATGAATTAAATTGGGGGTGCGTTTGATAGCCGGTGCCTCCCCCTACCGTGCCACACCTCCTATGTGTCTGGAATGAATAAGAAAGTGGGCGTTTTGTCTTCCGGTAATCGCAATTCATTGTTTAGAGTAGGATGGGTTTCAAGCGGCTTCCACTGTATCCCGCGCAAGCAGGCGCCTTCCTCAAACAGACCGATATTTTCATCTATTTACACATTCATACACTAGGTGGGGCCTTTAGTTTGAATATTCTAATAGTAAAAAATGTGGAACCATTCTTTGTACCGCAACCATAAAGGATAAAGGATAAAGGACGGCGTTACTCAATCCCTTCTGGGATGCGCCAGCGCATTCTACTTCTACGGAATGTCGTGGAGGCGATTTGAATGCGTATTTGGCCATACAATGACTTGCGGTGGTCAGCCGATGAACAAGTCAGCGCTTTATCCTTCCCAGACAAGTCTAGTACCAATTCACCGACTCCGGAGGGATGGAAGGCTTGGTTGGCCTGGGCGGGAAATCCGAACCAGGAACCTGGTATCGGGTGCACGCGACAGTCGCGCCTCCTCCGACTGCGCCACACGCGCCCTCCATCGATCATATCGCCTCCACGACCGCAACCATATGAGTAATTATTTCGTCCTTGCTTATTTGTATCCCAAGTGATCTTGAAAACTCAGACACGACCAGTCATCTTTATTTCTGAACTTGACCCACCTTAACTGACTTAGTTTAAGGGACGGGCCGTGATGAGATTTCGTAATTCGGTTATAACATTTGTGCCGCGAGGTTGCCTGGCCTTTTAACAATCTAATCGTCGCCTAAAAGCGGTCCATACCTAATCTCTGCAACCTACTCCACTGAGCCCTTCCCCCACACTATCGCTTCCGATTCAAAGCATTGCGCTTCCAGTCGACGTCTGTAGGAGCAGTAGCGTATGGGCCATACTGCCTGTTGTTGGGCAACAAAAGTTCCACCAACAACCTTATGGTGCAGAGTTACTACAAACGTTGTTAATAGCATTGCCGAGGTGAAGACGAGGAGTAAACTTTGTCATTTTTTCTGTGTTCGGTTCACGGATGAAGCAACCCGCTTGTGGGTGCTCTTATTAACTCTTCATACTGCATACTATAAATATCATCTGTTTGCTCAGCGCGCTGTGGTTAATCACTGATGTCACTTGATTTTGTACTTTGGGGAATCAGTTCAGGGTAAATCAATTCCAATTTTTGTACACTTTTCTTCTAGTTCGCACTTTTCCAGAAATAATAGTTCATTAGTTGTATAATTTAGCTTAACTGTAGCTTTAGCTTTAGTTATGCTCGAAAGAACACGAATTATGGGTATTTTTCTGATTCCTCTCCATGCTGGAATTAAGTCGTTTATTGAACCAATGGATCCATTTTTTTTTCGAAGGGAACTTTAATATGCATTCTTTTGGGTATTTATTGATCGTGAAGTGATTGATGATTTTTTTATCATATTTTCTGCACAGAAGTTCGCATCGCAATTGAGTTATAGTATTCGTTCACATAAAATTGGGCAAGTACATTCAATTTCAAATCGGAATTAGCTGCATTGGCCGGGAATGTCTTATCTCTGGTAGTGGACGCCTTCGGTGGCTTCGTACTTGAGCAGCCAACCACCGCTGTTGCAACTATGTCTTGTTGCGATCAAAACTCTAGCGCCAGGCGCGACTCGAACCCGCACCTCCTGCCCACCGGCCAGGAATGCTCTACGCCGTTGCACCACCGGGGGATTTGATCGAACACAATATACACACCTCGAGGGAGCCATCAGTACTCACCAGGGCGCCGATATCAGCATGAGCCAGTTAAGCAGCTAAAGGTCACGATAGAAATGATTCAAGTCGGTTTCCTTATGCATCAAGTGACAAGTATTAAGGTTGTAAGCTCTCATGACGATGTTTTGTTGCGATCAAAACTCTAGCTGCAAGCGGAACTCGAACTAGCATCTGCTGCTGACCTGGTGGGAATGCTCTACTCGACGAGCATGCAGCGCCGGAGGTGTAATAACGTAGAGCATTCCCGCCTGGTCAACAGGAGATGGGGGTTCGAGTCCCGTCTGGCACTGGAAGAATACAGTCCAGATTCTCAAATTGTCTGAAGCTTGATTCAACATTATCCCTGCTAATTAGGGTGAACGTAAAATAGCATTGTGGTTTACATTAAGGGCCTAGCGTACTCCTATTACCTTCTGTCTAGTCGACGTGTTTCCTTTGGAAGTCTTCCTGCAGCTCTATACCATCTATAGAAATCTGCCTCATTTAGTAGGATACGTTGATCCTTTCAGGCAGCAATACCTCATAGGATTGCGAGAGACGAGGACGAGGTGCAGTGCAGACGGTTGCATTCACTGCCAAGTGATGATTGCTAAATTTCTAGCTCATTATTTACTTGACTAGAAATTTCTCGCTTCTTATACATTTTTTTCACAGCTCTATTTTCACTGTTATGGATTGTATTTTTATCTGAGCGAATAGTTGTAGCTAATTTTGCACTAAGTTTTACTAGGCGTGGAATAGTTCGGTTTTCAATAGCTGCTGTTAGATTCAACACTATCACTAGACAGTTATTCTCCATGTACGAATTTTTACACATTAAGTTACGAATACGAGTTTTTGAAGTGTTATTTAGTTAAGTCATACTCGTTTTGCTTACCGTAGATGTTATGATGCGTTGCGGCAAAACGGTAAGCAAAGCTCGGCTTCAGTCAGATTTTATCCAGTTGTACATCCAGTTATACATATATTTTGCTGTGATAGAGTGAAAGTTTAACGAATAAACATTCCTTTATTTGTGTATCTTGCAGTGTCAATTGTGATAGTGTCGTGCGATCACAGGTACTTTGATGTTGTATGACATCGATTCATTGTTTTGTACGTATTGAGTCTGATTTTTGTGTTCGGTATTACATTAAGTACTACTAATAATATCGCTTTCTTTGACTAACCATACTGGTATGGGAATCTTCGCGATATCTCATGTCTACGAGTGGTATATTCCCTCTTCTGCCTTGAGATATGAATGTTCAAAAGTTACCGGGGCTTGTTTTGTTTACTACTTTATCGGTGATTACGGCGCATTTGAAAGAGGCACCGGTTATTGCTTTTTAGATCGGTTCTTGACTCGATCCTGCCTATGCCCACGAATCTTTACACTCCTCCGCAGTCGCTGAATTGGTACCAACATCCAGCGGAAAAAGGATGAAACACTGACAAGTTCATTGACTAGTCCTCGTAATTTGCTGAATGCGGCAGATACGCGTTTACGATCCACAATCGTCTCAAAACTTGAGTGTATGGCGTATCCTTTAAAAGGATGGTTGGGGGAACTATGCGCTCCATAGTTCCACATAGACACTTGGATCGTGTGGGTCACCTGTATCACCTGTGGTCCCATTGATCATCGAGTTACTCGAGCAGGTGCCGGCAGCGTCTCCATTCGTCCCTGCCGCATGTCAGAGTGCTCCAATGGATCATCCTCGCTCGAGGGGGAAGAAGAGCATAATCGTTCGTTTAGGGCTTTCACGAAAAAGTCCAATCAACACGTTGGTGGGCGCCCTGGTGTTCTCTTGACATCTCGCTGAATTCGTTTAGTGACGGCTGTCGTCCTTGGCCGGCCCACCTAATTTTCGACGCGTGTTAATGGCTTGACGCATCCTGTCTACTGAATGTGTGCGCATGGTTAGCAGAATTCAATTACTTCTTCCTCTAGGGCGGTGATCCACTCCCCTCCTCGTAATATCCGTAGAATTTGCACAAAAACTCTTAAGGCGAAAACGTTAGATACTGCCCGCATACACATTGTGGTTATCTGGCACAGGGAAGCATTTGAGCGCAGCCATGTATAGTGGTGCTTCTTTTTGCCAATACAGATCTAAATCAGGGACCAACGTAGATGTCTCGTGCTCTGAGTGACTGTTGAGTTTTAGAAACGCTCCCTGAATTAGGAAGTATTACCCGTTATTCCATTTAGTTTTCTCCACTGAATTTTTTTTTGTTGAGAGTTCGGGTTGTTTCTTCGCGTTTTGACGGAGTCTGTTAGAATGTATATGTTTTGCCCTTATCACACTCCTATGAATGTAATCGGAATTTGGCACTAGTGTACTTTTTGGACCGCTGGGGGGGGGGGGGGGGTGGTGGTACCATAGCTTGCCGTGGCGACTAGCTACATACAGCGAATGGTAAATGCAGTCTTATCTTCTCGTTTCGATTACGGATCCGCGTCTTATTTGCTTTCATACTGACAAGGGAGGAACTCCAGGATGAAGGCAATTTTAAGACGGGTGCGCTAGTGAGCCCACACCTCGGAGTCCCTTCCCCTCTGAGCACAGAATCGGGCAGGGGACAGCTTTCAAGGCTTTTCGAGATTTTAAGGCTTCTGCCTTAGCTAACCTCTGCTGCGTTCTAGAGACTTCGAAATAGTGCACGTCGGTAGGAGACTCAGACTCTGCGTCTCTTAGCAGCGCATGCTATTTCGCAAGGCCTTGGGCGATTCGAACTTAATATAGCGGGCTTATAAGGCAGTTCCGCAAAAAACGACTATGATATTCGTTCTTCCCATGGCGGATTACCCCTAGTAGACTTATTTTGAACAAGATTTAGTGCGGTACAAAAATACACTAGTGCCTGGAATTTTTTTTTAAAGGTTTCGTATATCCGCCTCTTTGGATCGTTACTGCCTTAACAGATAAGCTTCAAGCAAGTAGTGATCTGACCTAGAAGTTCCACTCTCCAGCGCAGAAAATGGAGAAGGACGGCCTTACTGAATCCCTCCTGGGGTGCGCCACGCATTCTAATTTTATACAATGACGTGAGGCAATTCGAATGCGTATTTGACCTGTTGACTTACATAGAAGGAGTGGATTTATATTTGTGGCCGTTCTATTTTATGTTTCCTTGTATCTCTTCACAGATTTTCTCTCGAGGAAGACGCTTTATCGTAAAGAACATAGAACATTACCGTTCCGGAAAAATGAACAATGGTATAAATAAGAACCTGGGGTCCAGTATTCTTGCAATGCTAGAATAAAAGCATGGAGATGATTACGTTCTTTGATGGGAAAAAGATGCGAAATGTGGATGAGCAGAATGTGTTTGCCCTGGCAGATAGCTTCATTCCGTTACTTAGGCGTCGCATAACTGATGGAGGTCGAGAGGTCAGCTTTGAGCAAATATAGCGGTCAGCGCTAACCCGTCATAAGCGAAAGGTGAATCAGTTCCAGCTTTAACTTTGCCTTTTGGTTCAGTTGTCTGTGTATTCGGAAGTGCATGATGGTTTTTACTGTACCGCTACTTCGTTGCTCGGTTAATGTGTTTTTTTACAATTATTGCTCACAACTGTTTGCATTTGACTAGCTAATCGCTTTCTTTCGTCCCACAACGTACGTGAAACTGCCAGTGAAAGTCGTTACCTCATGTTTCCTCATTGTTTCTCGATTGCTTCAGATTCTATGGCTTTAATTATGATCACCTACTGCTAAGCATGTTCGGCAAATGCTCTCCGACGCTGCAGGTGTTTCGGCGGGTAAGTAATCATTCCTTTTTATTTTTTGGTTATAGTAGAGCTCTGAAGCCGATTTCATGACTAGGTTTATCAGGATAAAGAGGGTATTTGGTAGGATTCTGCTCCCGAAACTGCTACTTGGGTGCGTCAATAATTATAGGCTCCGTGCCCTAAATTAGGTCATAAGCTTTCTGGGCATTCTATTCCTGCGCGACGCATTTCACACTGCGTAAGTTTACAGTACATAACTAGAGGTACAGGGTGGAGCTATATGAGCTAGACAATAGGGAAGTACATGGTGACCCTTTCTTACTTCCGTTTCCTTCTCTCGGTGTCGCTTTTCAATTCGGTTTTGATCCTTTGCGTTCCATCATCCTACTTCAGCTTTTTGCCTAGACGATACGCCCTTCGTAGGGAATAGGTGTCACAAAGAGTTCAATGAAAGGGTTTTGTGCAGGAATAAAGCTGGTTGCACTCTGCCTCCTTCATACCGTTCAGAAGGATAGTCCATATGTTTTGAAGCGAAGCATAGATAAGCAAGCATATGTTGGGTGCGGCGTTTAAGTCCGGAAAAACTAAATTTTCTTCCTTTTTAACGATTTTTTTTTTACCACAAATTAGAAATGCCATAGAACATTCTTTTACACAAAATAGAGGGATATCTCAAGAATAAATTTACTCAATATGTTCTCCGCCAGCTACAATGACTGCCTCAATCCTTGTCTTGAAGCGCTCTGTACGCTTTGTTTTGGAGACGTCCATATTTATGAATGCTGCTTCGATAATGGTGCGAAGAGATGGGACATTATTATGCCTCAACTTGTCAGCGACTCTTTCGACTACGCTCTGAACATAGTAGTCCAGGGGATTCAAATTAGGGCTATTCGCGGAGCCAGAACTCCTTGGACCTAAACATGTCGGAGTTACCGGACAGGCGATTTTTGACTAAATGGCTCGTGTGGACCGTGCGCTGTCCTGCAGGAAGACATATGACCTCCTTGAGGCTACAGTCACCATCCATGGTTTCACTTCAGTTTGTAAAACTCGCAGACAAACTTCTTAAGTGACAGTTTGTCTTTTCTCAAAGAAATGTGACGGCATGATAACACCCTCACTGGACACAACACCTAACGAATAGGTTTTCCTCGCCGGGTTTGCGGAACCTTCCTCAGATTCCTCAGAAGCATCGTACCTGGCCACAAACATCCTAAACGGTTCACCTCGAGTACCTAAAAATCAAATTATTTCAGCTGGCGAACGCTCAGCGCGAATATACTTTAAATAATCGCGGCTTTTCGGTTGTACACAGCGCTGAGTGCAACATCGAGGTCATTCTGAGGTTATGAATGTCTTTATGACCTTATGACTGAACCGTCCAGCGCTAGAGTTTTCATTGCAAGCAAGTGTCGTTGTGTCCATTTGTGGTTCTGCTGCTGCCCCTTCGCACCCAAAAGTATCCTTACTTAATGGAAACTTATTTATTTATTTATTTATTCGGAGCGATGCTACACGAGGAAATAAAATGTTAGAAAAAAGACAACGAAGTCAATCAAAAAAAGAATACGAGTGAATGCGCTTACTGTACACGTAAAACTACCAGGCTGTCCAATAATTTTTGTCCGAAAATTTCACCATTTTTAATTTTTTTCAACTTTATTGAAAAACAAGTCTGATCAACCATATAATCACCACAGTTATCCACAACAGTGGCCCATCGATTGGGCAGGTCGTCGATATCTTTCGCCCAGAACTCCGGGGGCTGCGACTCGAAGAAGTCCGCGATGTCGGATTTGAGGTTGTCGTAGTTGGTGAATTTTCGTCCGGCCAAATAGTGCTTCAGTGGGCGGAACAAGTGGCAGTCGGAGGGGGCGAGGTCCGGGGAATACGGCGGATGGGCAACCGTCTCCCATCCGAGCGTCGCCAACTTCTGCTGAGTCTCCTTCGCCACGTGGCGGCGCGCGTTGTCGTGCAGCAGGTGGACCGAGGCCCGTCGGGGACGCCTTTCTCTGATGGCGGCGGCTAGTTTCTCGAGCTGATCGGTGTGATGGAGGCGGTGACCGTCCTGCCTTGCGGGAGCAGCTCGAAGTACAGCATGCCCTTGGCGTCCCACCAGCAGCAGAGCATGATCTTCAGCGGGTGTTCCCTGTCCTCGAGGCTCGTGTCGCCGCTCTCGAAACGACTGAACCAGCGCCTGACTGTGCGTTGGGACACTGCATCCTCCTTGCACGCTCTGTAGATGTTGGCGACCGCGGTGCCCGTGTCGTTGCCCAGCAGCCACTCGTAGTACACGAACGTACGAATTCGACCTTGGTCCATTTTAGCTTGTACTGGTAGCTAGACGCGGCGAGTGCGCCTTATATACCCCTGGCGTGGAATTCTGGAGAACTTTCTAGAAGGTTTTTACACTTGCCTGATATTATAACACTTCTAAGGAAAATTGTAGAATTTTGAAAATTTTCGGGATGGAATTATTGGACAGCCTGGTAGCTTCTTGAATCCATGCAAAAATAGACCTAAGTCTTCGTGATTTAGCTTCAAAATGTGATTGAACTCCCCTATATTTTTCTAGGTGAGGAAGCTTGCTCGAATTTGCGAATCTCCACCGAAGCATAAAAATTTAAGCGTTCTTCTCGTTCCTTATGCTTCTTGTCAGTCTAGAGCTAAAGAAGTTGAGCGAATGTGTAGAAACCCTGCCTGTGAGTATTTTAAACATCACGAGGAAGTCAGGTTTCCCGCTCTAATCAGGGTTTGGTTAAAAAAAACGTAAAAAAGGAAACAAAAATTTGAAGTTTTGTTGACTTACTGCGATTTTGGTTTCTTTCTCAGATAATCGGCCGAACCTTATCCACCTGTCGTCAAATATCACACAACACAGCTCGGTCGCACTATCATCATAATCAGTACCACCACAAACAGGGACGGCGGTGGTGGGACCGGCGGATTTTGTTAGCCTTCACATCGGCAGCTGGTTTCTCATTTGCGGAATATGGTATGTTCTGTTTGCATATCGCCACTACGTTGTCTCTTTCCGGCGCCCAAATCACTTTCTAGGCATTCCGGATGAACGCTACGAGAAGATACGAATGGAACAAGTCTTCGGTGAGTGTTGGTTTTGGAATTTAACAAGAGCTAATTGAAGCTTACATTTATGTCGGTCCGTGTGACACTACTCACACGGGGCATTCAGGTCACGAAGGCGAGAGTAATGGTTGGGAGAAGCTAGTGGAAGAGAAGGATTTGAAGGTGTTTAGGAGGTAAGTTGTTGTTTAGTCAAGCCGTCGATTTTTTGCTCTGATCGACATTTACCTAGGTTCCTATTCGGTCCTTAACAGTTTCACTATTACATCTAAGGTGAATTTTCCTGTTCAGATTAGTGCACGGGCCGTACGAGATGTATGAGTATAAATGCATCGGAACGTACTATGACATCAGTCCAGCTATGTTTCTTGGTGAATCGTTCACATCTTTTAAAGTTTTTCTTAGGTGTTGCGCTTTCTAAAGCAGAATTTATTCAGTTGTATAAGTTTCAGATGTACAAAACGACTTGGAGTTCAGAAGCAACTGGGACACTAACGTATTATCGTTGGACATGCTGAAGGAAGAAGATGAGCATGAGGTAGCGTCTTCGGTTTTCACCCCCTGTTATTTGCCTTCTTTGCACTGTAGTAGTTTTTATATACGGGGTGTTCCCAATGTTCACCGTTATAAAAGCGGACGAAAATGAGATTGTAACATTAAAGCATACCTTAACCTAACTATTTACAAGCACAATTACATGATAAGATCCCAAAACGACTTCCTCTGTCACAGGGATACAGGCCTTCAGATGACGTGGAAGGTATCCAGCGGGGCACGTACGTATTCCATTGGCATTTTTTCCCACGACTTTAGAGGGCTGTCTTTCAGCGAGCCGATTGACTTTTGGGACATCCTATAGAAAGTAATCATATTTTATGTAAAACGTCATGCAAAATCCTAGAGAGTGTGATAAGGATAAAAAAAACGGCATTAATCAGTCCCTGTTCGGAGTGTCTTCTTTTTCTTCTTCTGAGCGTTTAGTCCCGCGCAGTCGCATGGTCCGCTGTTCTTGTGATCTGTCGCCACCTCATCCTATCAAGGGCGTCATCTGCCGTGGCGCCGACTTCGGCGAGATCTCTGTTGATGACGTCCTTCCATCTTTTCCTTGGGGCTCCTCTCGGACGCTTTCCGGGTGCCGCGAAATCTAGGGCCAACCTTGTGGGGTGATCCTCTGGTCTTCTGAGGACGTGTCCATACCACCTCAGGCGCTGCTCTCTCATCTTCAGCTGGTTCGGGGCTGTCTTCATCACTGCCCTAACATCCTCGTTTCGCACCCTGTCCCGACGGGTCCATCCACATGCCCACCTCAGCATCTTCATCTCGTGCGCGGGCAGTTGCCGCTCCTGCGCATTTCCCAGGGCCCAGCACTCACTGCCGTAGAGGAGGGCAGGTCTCACAACTGTTCTATAGAGCTTGCCTTTGAGCGTCCTGGAGCATCTACGGTCGCAGAGGATACCTGTGGACTCCCTCCACTTGAGCCAGGCTGCGTTTATCCGTCCCCTGACCGCCTGGTCCACACTTCCTTCCTCGGATAGGTCGCTTCCGAGGTAACGGAATTCTTCCACCTTCTCGATCGTTTCGCGCAGATATCGTGGCAGCAATGCGAGTGTGGTATTGGGCCCATACAACCACTTGCGGTAATCAGCCGTTGGACAAATGAAAGTACGGTTCTTCCCGGACAAGTCCTTTACCGACTAGATGGCGGGAACGAAACCAACGATTCCCAATTCACGGTGCACGCGACACCTGTCGCTTCCTGCGACTGCACCACTACGCGCCTTTTGCTTAGATGTAGATACTTGTGCATAAGAATGGAGCAAGGTTTCGGGAGAAAATCCACAGGTACTTTAGTCGGATTTCTTTGTGAAAACAATTCCTGCTTCAAATGACGAGTCGTTGCGCAATTGGAGGTGCCGGCTGTCGTAGCTCGAGCCGACATTCTTGATTTACACCTCGACCAGGCGAGCTAAGCCATCCGTCCCTCTGGGGTCGGTGAATGACTGGCATACTTGTCTTTGATTGGTAAAAACACTAATTTGTTATGAGCACTGAGGCCAGGTCGCTAAGTTGCTACCAAAGCTGACTGGTTATGATAAGACGATGGGTTGTTCAGCCACCACAACTAATTGTACATGCCAAGTACGCATCCGAATTGCCTCTACGATATCCTGAGAAGGGTGTAGGACGTTTGGTGCATTCCGAAAAGGAGTTTATTAGCGCCAATCTTTCCCCTTTATCCTTCTACAATGATCCTTTTCACAAACTTTTGCCAATGAGTTTTAAGCTTTAATGCAAGGGAAACTAGTTCTATTTGTTGATGTTGATTTTACAGATTCTTTTTTGGTTTCGGCCTGTAGGCGTGCGTAGCGCAGTCGGAGGAGGTGCCGGCTGTCGCGTGCACTCCATACCAGGTTCTTGGTTCGTATTTCCGGCGCCGACCAACCAAGCCTTCCATTCCTCCGGGGTCTGTGATTTGGTACCAGACGTGTCTGGGAAGGATGAAGCGCTGACTTGGTCATTGGATGGCCAGATACGCATCTAAACCCCACGACATCCCGTAGAATTAGAATGCGTGGCGCATCCTAAAGGAGATTGGGTAGCGCTGTCCTTTATCTTTTTATCCTTATCCTTTTGGTCTCTACTACTTTAAAATAATTTCACCTAGAGAGTTTTTACCGACAGCTAGTAATCGTTCAGGGTATGATTTCTTTTCAACATTTTTCTTTATCGATACGGGAAGCACACAGTCGACAGGGCCTGCACTAATTCGTAATCGCGGCGGCTCCGTTCTATTATATGTTCGTTTCGCACCCTTTGGGGTCAGCTAGATGATGCCACTATTCTCTAGAAAGGATCGATAGATAGAGGTCGCCGTTAATCTATTTCTTTGTGGCACGCGTCACCCCTTTCACTTCTGCGTGATGTCGTGGAGGCAGCTTGAATTCGTATTCGGCCTATTCAATGACCTGCGGTAACCAACCGATTGAAATGTCAGTGCCTTATTCTTCTCCAGTAAGGCTGGTATCAATTCACCGATCCGTGAAGTATGGAATGCTTAGTTGACCTGCGCGTTAAATCCGATCGAAGAAACCTCCAATGGGGTCTAACAGCCAGCGCCTCCTCCGACTGCGCTTCCGCGAGACCCTGGAAGGATAAAATGCTGGAAATGTTGCGCATTTGAGGTTCAAGTTCGCACATGGTGTTGTAGAAGCCCTCACACACTTTCACAATGCGTGACGATATCCCGTTGAAGCAGCTGTCGTGGCGTATCCTATGCGGAGATTGATTAATGCATACCTTTGCTTTTATCCTGCTAACGTTTAGTGTTTAGGAAGATTTTGCTGCCTATTTTATCCTTGTTTGCCAGTCGATGACGATTTATGTAGCTAAATTTGGTTATTGTGTTACAGAAATTCTACATACCCTTACGGGCTTAGAGAGATGCCTCAGTGTCCTGTTTCTGTTTTCTGCGCTGAGGCATATCATTTCAGTTGATTCGATGGGTGCAGCGGTTTCCATATCCACTATACCCTAGAGAGTACATTTATACACGACGGACATGGATTTCTGTGGACACCAACACGGTCATTGTTGATAGCGAGGTTATTCCAACTCATGTGAGTTTATTTCTATAAGTCAGTACGGCTAAAAAGTAAATACCTACTGTTAGGACAACAATCAGTTATTACTATACAGTCGTCGTAATTTCTCGTCTTCTTCTTCTTCTTTTTCTTCTCCTGAGCATTTAGTCCCGCGCAGTCGCAGGGTCTGCTGTTCTTGTGATCTGTCGCCACCTCATCCTATCAAGGGCGTCATCTGCCGTGGCGCCGACTTCGGCGAGATCTCTCTTGATGATGTCCTTCCATCTTTTCCTTGGGGCTCCTCTCGGACGCTTTCCGGGTGCCTCGAAATCTAGGGCCAACCTTATGGGGTGATCCTCTGGTCTTCTGAGGACGCGTCCATACCACCTCAGGCGCTGCTCCCTCATCTTCAGCTGGATCGGGGCTGTCTTCATCACTGCCCTAACATCCTCGTTTCGCACCCGTCCCGACGGGTCCATCCACATGCCCACCTCAGCATCCTCATCTCGGGCGCGGGCAGTTGCCGCTCCTGCGCCTTACCCAGGGCCCAGCACTCACTGCCGTAGAGGAGGGCAGGTCTCACAACTGTTCTATAGAGCTTGCCTTTGAGCGTCCTGGAGCATTTACGGTCGCAGAGGATCCCTGTGGACTCCCTCCACTTGAGCCAGGCTGCGTTTCTCCGTCCCCTGACCGCCTGGTCCACACTTCCTTCCTCGGATAGGTCACTTCCGAGGTAGCGGAATTCTTCCACCTTCTCATCGTTTCCCCTTTGCAGTCTAGGATCGATCCAGCGCACTGCTCAGAGCTGATAAACTCCGTCTTCTTCACGTTTAGCCGTAGGCCGTTGTCTGCGAGGGCTCTCTGCCACAGCTGCACCTTCTCCTCCAGCTCCTCCTGGTTGTCGGCTACTAGGGCGATGTCGTCCGCGTAGAGGATCGTTCTGAGTGGGCCTTCCTCAAGGTGGTTCACTATAGAGTCAAGCGTCAGCAGGAAGAGGAACGAGCTCAGAGCCGACCCTTGGTGTACACCCACTGTGATGTCCACTTCCCTTGTCACCCCGTGTGGAGTTCGTATCGCCGCTTTCGAGCCCTCGTACATGTCCCTTATGACCGTGATCAGACGTTCTGGGACACCCCTCCCTCGAAGGGCACTCCAGATTACGGCCCGAGCTAGCCTGTCGTAGGCCTTCTCCAGGTCCAGGAATGCCAAGTAGCAGGGTTTTCGTTTCTCCCGATATTTCTCCATCGTCTGGCGAGCGATGAAGATGGCGTCTGTGGTGGACCTCTCAGGCATGAAGCCCCACTGCACCTGGGAGATGGGTACCATCTCCCTCAGCCTTGAGTCGACCAGTCGTTCGTAGATCTTCATCGTGTGTGAGATCAGTTTGATCCCTCGGTAGTTGGAGCATTCGGAAGCGTCTCCCTTCTGCTTGAAGATGGGGACTATGGTGCTGTTCCTCCAGTGATCCGGGACTATGGTGCTGTTCCTCCAGTCGTCGTAACTTCTCGTGAAGCTGAAAAAACCATGATTGTGGGAGAACATTACCTGGATGACATACCGATGCAGCCACTTTCTTCAGAGGCAGGAAGAGTGAAACGAATTTTGAAAAATTAATCCTCCAAGGACTCTCCAAGTTCTCTCTTCGTAAAACCTCTGCATTTTTTAGTGTGCCAATAATGCTGTGTCAAACGAGGTTACGAGGTGGATCAGTTTTATTGATAACAAGACTTTAGATTTGTCACTTACCCGACCAAGCGCCTCACATACTGTGTCATTCCGCACTGGTTGTACTGAGTATACCTGTGTAATTTTCTAAAGACACAGGTCACCACCGGTCCTTTCATAGCTCACAATTCGAGACGAATGGCAAGAAGTCACATCGAGGGACACTCAGCTCGACCATTCAGTGCTGGATTCCTTGCGGAAATCCAGAATGCTTCCAACGCTTTTCTAGACGAACTGTTGGTCTCATGCGTCAGAACCGTGCACTGAATAAGTGCTTCCAAGGATTATTTCAAGCTACGTCAGTTTCAAAAACGAATGGGAAAATAAGACAAAGGGGAGTAGGCTACCCAAGTGCTTCCAGATGTTTTGTATCTTTGGCGTCTGTGTCCATCCAAGCGTGACGTACCAACTTTCTTCTGCCTCCACAAAGTTGCCTTATTCCACCTTCGCCTCATTCTCATATTAGGTTCTGAACTTTAGAAGTAATGTTGCAGCTTGAAATAACCCTTGCACGAGTCATCATCATCATTGTTTCCATTAGCGTCTGTCCCGCTTTGAGGCGGGGTCCGCTCTCCTGGTATGGTGGCGCTAATTCTCCCGATCAAATGCTTGATCAGGGTGCACACCAGCTATCTTTCAATCCAAATGCAACGTATCTAGCCAATGTTGCTTCGGGCGTCCTCTGGGCCACTTTCCAGGGATCTTGCACGAGTAATTTTTCAAAATTCGTTTGATTTCTGCAGGCTTTGAAGAAGGCGGTTATGCCTGATAAAGTGTGTCTAAAAATCTTCCTCCTATATCTTTATGACGGTCACTTTACAACATCATGCCGAGATTCAGCGACAGTCAAGCAGGAGTGACTGTCGGTTTACGCTCCGCATTTTCATTGCTTCTAAAGTTAGCCTATTCTTTCTGTATACAGGGTGTCTTAAAAAATGTATACACTATTTCAAAGGTAATAACAAGCTTAAGGAAATATAAATTTTCTGACATATGTGTATAAGTTGCGCCATGTACTCGTCTGAATTCTTGAATTTTTACACTCGTTTGATTTTTTTCACTTGAATACTTGTTATAATTTTTTCCCAATGTGGCCGTATCGATTGATTTGCACTTCTTTTAAGGCTCAAAACTTAAAACGCGCTAGCACTTGCGGAACTGCAGGGTATTCTAAAAAATACAGGTGGTACTATTTTGGAGGTTCTAACATTGCTGCTAGTGAAGCTTTTGAAATAAAAGCACATCGTGAGGAGATTTTTGTGGCGGTAAATAGTCAAGATTTCGCGCCATGCCCCCACCTGAAACCTCGCATTTCAGACTCGATTGATTGTGCATGGGCTGAATGGCCACATTAGCCTGCGATGTGCTTCTTTTAAAGTTTAGTGCTTGACATTCACGTGGAAGACACGTGGTATTTGAATGCATTGATTGCACGATTTATCACTCGCTATCGCTCTAATAATGGTCTCTACATATTTGGGCACATAACAAATGCAATGCTCAGATCTATGCTTTCCTTCGAGGAGAAGAAGTTTATCCTGAAGTGCTACTGGAAGTCTGAAAGCATCGTCGAAGTGCAGAGGCGATTTGCCTTAAAATTGAACCATGCGTGCGGTTCTTCAACAACCAAGAAATGCAAAGTTTCAGGCGGGTGCATGGCGCAGTCTTGACTATTTGCGCGTCGCAGAAATCTCGTTACACTGTGCTTTCATAAGAGTCTCAAACCTCTTCGAAACCTTCCCTGGCGGCAATGTTAGAACCTCTCAAATAGTACCTGCATTTTTAGGATATCCTGCATTTTTTGCAAGAAATAGTTGGCTTTTAAGTTTTAAATCTTAAAAGAAGCACGAATCAATCGAAACAGCCACGTTGGAGAGATTATTCAAGCCAGTATATTCAAGCGAAAAACAATCATTGGTGTGTAAAATAAAGTAGAAGAGTTCAGCAATCCATACCACTCATGTGTCAGAAAAATTCCATTTTCTTAAGCTTCCAAGCGCCGCTTTTTTTAAAAGCTTTTCTTAAGCTTGTAAGCGCCTAACTTCTTCAGTACCTTTACTGTGAGCAAAGTTATTGCCTTTCAAATAATGTAAAAATTTTTTGAGACACGCTGTATACCGTTTACACGCCGAATTGGACACTTTTTAAATCAATTTGGGCACTCTTCTAGCTATTTGAAAACTTTTGAAATCAAAACCAACACTTCCAAATCGAAATGAGCTTCTACTGCATTAAGCTTGAGACTCAAAAAAGGTTAGAATAATTTTTTGTTCAAAGAAAACTTTAGCAGGCTTTCTTTGAAATTTTAATTAATATATCCAATAAGTGAACACATTGTTTGAGATTTTATTATTTGTTTACTTTTTGAGGACAAATAATTCATAGCCTCTATCAAGGGGGGGAGGGCTTCACCTAGTCACCTATTACTATGCACGGTTCGGTTTTCGGCCATCACGGGTTGTTGCCGGTCTGACATTTTTCTTTTCTTTTTGACCTTTTGCCTTCACTCAGCTTACATGCTACGGACGTTTTATCAAATCATCGAGGATATTCTGACCTCGTTCCTGGGAAACCACGAAAAAAAAAGCCGTAGCTAAAGGTGAACGCATTAGGATACGTGAACCGATTCGTCCATTTGGCGAGCGGTTTCCTTCATCTGCCAACTGGTACTTGACTAACATTAATTTTTAGCATTGCACGATTGTAGTCGTTTATTTTGTTTGGTCGGTTTGGTTTTGTTTGTTCTAACTAGTTTTAATTACTTCGCTTAGTTTTGTCCTATTGCGTTCTTTCTCTTGTTGTTGAGCCACGGATCACTGGGATTTAGCGTGCCCTCCATGGGCGCATAAATAAATAAATAAATAGCTTGGGCTTGTTTTAAGGCCATTTTTAAGTGCCAAAAAAAGAGATTGCGCCATGCTCTTATCCATGAATTTGCGTTTTCTATTCGATTGATGGCAGAATTTCTATTTGAATGGAGTTTGACACCTTTTAAAGATACAGCAAAAACAACTGTAAAGAGCACAATATCCACATTTTTATGCTCCATGTAATTGGTACCTAGCTTATGCTATGCTGATATGGTTGCGTCTTTGCTGTGCTTTAAGACATATTTCAATTTATCGTTTTTCTCTGAAAACAAAAATTTTATGAAACTATTGCGCTTGAAAGTTATACCAAGTTTTCCTACAAAAATTATTCTAATCATCTTATTGAGTATGTAATTCAACCTGCCCGAAGGCCATTTCGATTTGGAAGAGTTCGTTTTGATTTCAAAACTCTAAAGCTAGTTAGAAGAGTGTCCGATTTGGTTTGAAAAGTGTCCTATTCGACGTGAAAGTGGTATGTATATAAAGCCGATGTGTCAAATTATTATGCAGTTTAGGTTGTCTATACATATTTGTAATTTCACTGAGGCAGTGCAAAATGCTTATTGACCGGTATCTCCAAGAAGCTTCTTTGTAGCTTACCGAATTATCAAGCTATCACTATATGTATTGCCCTATTTATTAGCGGGCGCGTGTAGCGCAGTCGGAGGAGGCGCGACTGCCGCGTGCACCCGATGCCAGGTTCCTGGTTCGGATTTCCCGCCCAGGCCAACCAAGCCTTCCATCCCTCCGGGTTCGGTGAATTGGTACCAGCCTTGTCTGGGAAGGATAGAGCGCTGACTTGTTCATCGGCTGGCCAACGCAAGTCATTGTATGGCCAAGTACGCATTCATGTCGCCTCCACGACATCCCGTAGGAGTAGAAAGCGCTGGCGCATCCCAGAAGGGATTGAGAGTAACGCCGTCCTTTATCCTTTATCCTTTTATTTATTAGCATCTTCTCTCTTGTTTGTTTGTTTTTTTTTGTTGTTGTTTTAATCTTGCGTGATTCTTCACGTTCAAAATATTAGGTTGTAACGAAATAAATGGCACTGAACCACTGTAAATTTAAACAGTTAATACCTCGGCTTGTAGGCAAGTTTATTAATCGAAATAAAAACCTTCTGATTCTACACATCTTTGCCAACGTGACGATCGAAAAATCAGAAGTTCTGGAATTGACGAAACCTTCGAAGGCACTTTCGGCATCCTGTTGGTATTTGAATATTTTCCCTACCAAGAAGTCGCCAAGATGCTTGAAGAAATGGTAGTCTGTTGGGGAGAGGTCGGGAGAAAACGGAGGCTACATGGGGGCGAGCATTGTCGTGCAGAAGGAGAACTCGCCTTCGGTTTGCCAAGGCCGGCAGGATATCCTTCAACTTTTTCATCATTTCTTCAATTTCAATGCAGTACTCTGCCGTGATGGATTCACCGGGAGGGAGGAAGCTTTGGTGAATAATTCCCAGCGAACACCACCATACTGTCACCATTACTTTCTTTTGGTGCAATTCCGGCTTCGCAAAAACCTTGGGGCTCTCATCGCTGTCCACCCACTGTGCCTATCGTCGCCTGTTGTCGTACATTATCCATTTCTCGTCACAGGTTACGATGCGATCAAGGAATGGGTCCGTTTCGTTCCGTAGAAGCAGTGCGGACGAGATATCATATCGTCGGTTTCTTTGCTCCTCAGACAGCTCGTGAGGCACCCATCTTTCCAGCTGTTTGGTCTTTCCAATTTCCTTCAGATTCCGGACAGCTATGTTGCGACTGACGCCAAGAACCTTCGCTATCTCCCTGGTACCTTTATGTGGATCCTCCTCTACCACATCTCTCAGCTTGTCCTCGTCAACATCACTATGCCTCCCACGACCTTCATGTTCTTCCAAGCTCTCATCTCCATTCCGGAACTTCTGATACCAACGATACGCCGTCCGAATTGTGGAACATCCTTGACCGAGTGCGGCGTTGATCTTCTCGTCCGCCTCCTTAGCTGTAGTGCCCAGCTTGAATTCATACATGTAAATGCCTCGGATTACCCTTTTGTCCATCTGCAAAAAAGTCAATAAAACTCTAAAGTTTTCCCACTTTTACATAGAAAATTTGGTACTCACCGGTAGAGCAAAGTTTGCGCTTCTAAATGATATTTATTTATTTATTTGTACGTGGATAGCCACGTAGGTAAGAATAAACAGACATAACAGAAACTAAAATAGTTACAAACCAACAGAAGGCATAGTAAATGAAGTCATAGGCTTAGTCCTACAAACAAGCACAGAAAACAGCAAGTCTAGAAGACAGTAAACAATTAGGAATCCTCTTGGAAATACCGCTCAACTTGTGTTCTGAATTGCCGTACAGTGCTAGGTAAAGTAATATTCTTGGAGAACTTCAAGAATTCACTGCCAGCACGATTAGTGAAAAAAGCTGCTCTGGTATTACATTTTGCTCTAGGAACAATTATCTTCCACTGTCCACCCCTAGTGTTAGATGGAGAAACAGAGTAAAATTCCCGGAGCGAAAGGTTATTCATACCATTCACCATCTTGTAAATCATGATTAAGTCGTTTCTTTTCCTGCGAAACGAAAGCGTACTCAGACTAAAGATATTGTTCCGAGTGGATGCTGAAGGGATGGTGGTGTAATCAAAACCATGAAGTCTTATCCAGAGCTTTCTTGTAAAGCTATTTTGAACAGATTCTAGCCTATTGATTTCTTTTTTGCACCTAGGACTGAATACAGTCGTGCCACACTCTAATATCGGCCTAACATATGTCTTATAGGCGAACACTAAATGTGTAGGTGATTTAGTGCGTAGAGACTTGAATATAGAGTGGACAGCATGATCAGCTTTTTTCGCTATAAGTTCACAATGTTCTCGGAATGAAAGATTTGTGTCAAATACAAATCCTAAGTCACGTATAGTAGTTGGGCTACGGAGCTGCATCACATTAAGGTGATAACTCTTTCTGTTAATCTGCTGCCCAATGTGAAACACTTGGGATTTTTGTCCTGATAGAGGAAGGTTCCATTTCGCTGACCAATCTGCAATCGTGTTTATTGCCGATTGAAGAGCAACATGATCTTCCTCGCCGGAAACCTTCTTATAAATTTTTATGTCGTCTGCAAACATTTTGCAGGCAACATCATAGCGACTAATCAGGGAGGGAATTTCAGCAGTATAGATGGTGAAGAGAACCGGCGACAAAACGCCTCCCTGAGGAACACCACTAGTTACTGGAAAAGATTCTGAGAATGATTCATTTACTCGTACTTGAAACGACCTATCGAATACAAAATGTTTTATCCACTTGATGATTCTGGGATGAACTCCTAAATCCGCAAGTTTGGTCATCAGTTTGTTCAAAGGAACCTTATCGAAGGCTTTCATGAAGTCAAAGTAAACGACATCAACGTTGACTTTTTGATCGATGGCTAGAGTCCAATCATTCAATGCTGACAACATCAGGGTTTCTGTGGATCTCCCTGCTCGAAACCCATATTGTTCATTGGGAATTAGAGAATTAGAATTTAGGTAGGACACAAGCGCAGATTTCAGCTTTTTCTCAAACACTCTGGCAAATACAGAAGTGATACTAATAGGCCGGTAATTGGAAGCTAAATGATAAGGCGCCTTCTTAGGGATTGGTGTAACAAATGCGTGTTTCCATCGAATCGGTACTTCACCTTGCATGTAACTAGCATTAAATATATGTTCAAGGGGGTACGAGATTGCAATGGCAACTCTCCGGATGAAATATGATGGTATTTCATCTGGAGTAATGGTGTACGAGCTAGGTAAAGCACATAATGCATTGTAGATCTCTTCTTTATAAAACCAGACCGTGTCATCCATACTGGGAGGAGTGACAACAACGGTAGAAGAATCCATAGTTGTCGGGCAATCCGAAAAAGACTTCCGAAAGTGCTCAGCTAGCTTGGTGGCCTTCTCGAAGTCCGTTATTGCTGAGTTTCCTGTTTCGTCTTTTAAGGAGGGTATTCTCTCAGGACGCTTTAGTACGGCATTTAACAATTTATAAAATGATGTTCGCTTAGAACCTTCAAGAATTCTTCTTTCAACATACCTATTATACCTATCCAAACGTCGATCAAAATCGTCTTTAAACTTTTTGAAACGATGGAAGTGATGTAATGATGGGTGGTGTTGGTACATCAGCCAGGCTCTTTGTTTTTGCTCAAAAAGCCTGACCAGATGGGAAGGAAGGTTGCTGAAGTTTAAGGGAACCTTTTCAATAGGAACGAACTCCTCAATGCATTTGTGCAGAATAGCCAAAAAGAATTCGTATTTGTCATTTACACTAGAATGTTCCTCTAGCAGTGCTCTCCAATTTAGAGACAGCAGAGACTGAACGATGCGGTTATAATTGGCCTTACTAAATGCTCTCCTTAATCGGTATGATGCTTTTCTTACAAAACACTCAAGCTTGAACGTGATGCTCAAATGGTCACTAGATCCTATTGGTGGTCTAAAGACAATGTCTCTAACGAGACCTGGATGACTACTGAGTATTAAGTCAAGCACATGTCCATAACGGGTAGGAGTCAAAACGTTCTGGTGGAGTTTGTATGATTTACACATATCCACAAAGCATCTTGACGTCATAGAGCCACTAAGGGGGTGTGGTTTAGACCAGTCAATATCGGGAAGATTGAAGTCACCCAAAATAATGCACTGTGACTTGCAGGAGCAGACATCACTAATTACCTTAATGAGTTGAGTTGTGCTCGATATAGACGCGCTAGGAGTCCTGTAAACTGCAACAAGTCTTAATGTGGATTCAACTAATTTTAAATCGCAGCACAGTATTTCGAAACCATCTGGAACAGATTCTCTACAGATTAGCTCAAAAGAAATACCAAGCCTAACAAGAATGAGTACACCACCACCTCTTCTATGAGCTCTGTCACATCTCAGATAACAAAAATCATCATATAGATTTCCTAGAATGGGCAGTAAGTCAGTTGCCTCATTTAGCCAAGATTCAGTAACAACAATAACGTCACAGTTAAGGCTTTGAATGGTAAACCTCAGTGGGAGGATATTTTTCTGTATGGAGCGTATATTACAGTAGAGACAATTCAGAACCGAAGCTGGTATCCGAGGACAACCTACTAGTTTACCGATGACACGCTAAGCTGAGTGGCTTGAGAGGTTGGAATAGCTACACCAAGAGAGTTCCGATAGGCTAACCTGGCTTCACGATTACGCTCTCTCTCTTCCCTAGTTAGGGAGGGGCGTATATAAACGCCTCTGTGTGAGAAAGAGCGTAACCTTGAAGCCCTCCGTATAATCAAAGACTGGTAATATGTATTAGGGAGAACAACTTTCAAAAGGCGTGGTCGGCCTTCAATCGGCTTTCCAAGCCTATATGTCAATTGGGGAATACACTCCACTTCAAGATGATCAAGAACACTTTTAACAAACTCGAAGTCTTGAATCGCTCTATCAGTGGATTTAGTGGCACTGGACTCTGCGACACCGGATATAACAACAGAGCGTAGCCGCTCCTTTTCATCGACATAAGACAAAAATCTAGTCGAACTAATGTCTTGTGTTGACACATGTTGCCATATGCCACATGTTACGGTTTGTTCTTGATCAAACGCGTAAAGGCGCGCCAAAAAATGGCGCGAGCTAGTGCCATTTAATTCGTTACAACCTAATAAATAAATAAATGATCCGGATTTCAGAAAAAGAGAATAAAATTGAGCTTGAAGAAAATTCATGTTAATTATGCATATTATTTTGTGGTAGGTATAAGTGCAATATGTGGTTTTCAAACAAGTGCTTCTAGTTAATCGCCGGTCGCAGTGCAAATGTTCGCGTGGCTACCTATCGGTCACGAATGGCGGTTAGAGCTCATACAGAGTTTGATGAGCGCGGTATGGGTGAGTTGCTTTAAGAAGTAATGTTTGCGGAGAACAGTAGACAGGTGCGCCAATGACATCGCCTAGGGGGTATGCATTTTGCACACTCGTTAGGTGAGAAGCTCTGGCGCGTACAAGTACCAAAGATTCGTTTCGTAAACAGAACAACAGCCTTTGGTGGTACAGGGGTCGGTGAATTGGTAGGAGTTAGTACTTCTGCTTGATAGGTTCAAGCACTATCGGTTGGAAACCACAACTAATTTCTATCCGTTGGGTACCATGATGGAGTTTTGAATGGGTAACTAGGTTTTTGCGATGAGGTACGGTGTCTGTTCGAGGGCAAAGCAGTGCTTCTCCCTGGTGAGGGACATTCGTATTCGCTGGTCGTGGGCGCCGCGGCGGCGCGTCCTGCGGCACCAAATGTATGCTTGACGCTTCCACTCGCACTGCGACACCCATCGCGCGGGCGCGGGTTGTGATCTCCGTATAGAGGGGACGACGTCCCGTCGAACGAAACGAACATAGCTCCATATCAGAATTTCGAGCTCTGTCTAATATGCTCCACTACAAGCTTATCACAACTATCGTTGATGCAAAATTTTCAAAATTTAAAGGATAACATGAAAGCCGAAGAATATATTTTACAAACTTGCTACCAAGTTATGCAAGGCATATGGACTAAGAACGAAAGAAGCGGAAAGAATGCAGCTACATCGTCTTTGAGTTCTTTGAGCAGTTTCTTGAGGCGGTTGCTTCCCTGAGCTTCATGCTTATATCGTCGTTTTTATAGTTGTGAAGCTCGATGTGGTCGAATATTTATTGACAACGTTTCGGGCCGTAAGCCCTTTTTAGGTCTAAAAGAACCATGTCGCCTATACTTTACACATTACACCATATGCACTTAATAGCAACAGAGCGACTAACATACCACAAACCTGGCTGGATTATACGGGAAGGAAGAAGGGGGGAGGGGGGAGGATAAGGATGCTGAATATGTTGAATTCAATGTGAGATTTTGGTCTAGAAATATAATTTAGACACCTTGGTAGCAGGTTTGCGAAGTGCTATTCTTTGGTTTTTAGGTTGAAAACCCTTAATTTTAACCTTTCACTTTCGAAAATTTCGCATCAACGATGATTGTTGTAAGCTTGTGGTGGAGCACATTAGAGCCGAAATTCTGGTGTAGAACTATGTCCATTTGGCTTGACGGACCGGGTCGTCTCTACAGGAGATCACGACTCATCGCGCGCGCGTCGTGTGTCAAGTGAAGACAGCAAGCACGAGATTGGCGCAGCAGGTATTGTCACCCGTGGGCGCGGCCGTGGCGTCGTCGGCCACCCTATACGAACGTCTCCCTCCTGTTTATGCTTTACAGAGAAATCTGATATCATTTCTCGTGCTCTGGAAAGGTGGGAGGTTTGATTAGCGGGAATTGAACCTAAAATTTATTTGCGGTGCTGGCCAGTCGACTACATAGAGGCATCTGCTCGCTGCGATAGAGAATAAAAAAATATAAGTTGACCTTAATCAGTCTAATTGTGAGATGCTCCACGTATCCTTCTTCTACAGGATATCATGAGGGTTAGTTTAGTGCGTACTTGGTATATAGAGGGTGTTTCAAAAAATGTATACTGTTCGAAAGGTGATAAATTTGCTCACAGTAAAGGTACTGAAAAAGTTAGGGGCTCATATGAAAGGATAAGAACACAAAAATTTTCAAAAGTATGAGCGGTATGGAATGGGCCATCTGCACTCGTCTGAAATTTTGCATTTTGCGAACGATTGATTGTGTTTCGCTTGAATGCATGTTATAATTTCCTCACAATGCGGCCGTTTCGACTGATTTGCGTTTCTTTTAAGGCCCCCGCAGACTTTTGCGGCGTCGCCGCTGCCCTATGCTTAACCATAGGGCAGAGACGCAGAGCTCGCCGCCAGCGGCGCCGCTGGCCGGCCGGGATCCAGAGCGGAGACGGTCGATGCGGGCGCGCGATCGTCATCGGGGCGCGTTATTGTTAAGCACCAGTCGGTCCCGACTAGAAACAGTACAGTACCTCGCCGTCACCGCTCCCACCGATGATGAGTCAAGCCGCTGAGCGGCGCCGCTCAGCGGTTTCGCCGTTCGCCGTCGCCGCTCAGCGATTTCGCCCGCCGCTCGCCGCAGAAGTCTGCGGGGGCCTTTAGGGTTTAAAACTTAAAAACCACTATGGCTTGGTTAAAGGGCAGATGTCCTAAAAAATGTGGGTAGTATTTGAAACGTTCTAACACTGCTGCTAGTGAAGCATTTGAAGACGTTTGAGACCCAAATGAAGCCGCAGGTTAACGAGATTACTCTGGCGTGCAAATAGTCAAGATGCGCCATGCTCCCGCCCGAGACATTGCACTTCAGACTCGATTGATTGGGACATGGGCTGAATGCGTGTCACAATCTTGTTACTACTTGACGAGATTAACCTGTGCTATGCTTCTTTTAACGTTATGCTTCGTTTAGTAGCTGCCATTGTGCCGACTAACCTCTTCATTCAGCTTGAATGTCTACCGAGTCATGTGAAATGGGGCTCTTGCTCACATTTAAATCGTGCGATCAATATAACATGTCACGTGTCTTTCACATGATTGACAAGTTCTAGACGTTAAAAGAAGCATAGCACAGGTTAATCTGGTCAAGTAGTAACAAGATTGTGACACGCATTCAGCCCATGCCCCAATCAATCGAGTCTGAAGTGCAAGGTCTCGGGCGGGAGCATGGCGCATCTTGACTATTTGCACGCCACAGTAATCTCGTTACCCTGCGCCTTCATGTGAGTCTCAAACATCTTCAAAAGCTTCACTAGCAGCAATGTTAGAACGTTTCAAACACTACCCGCATTTTTTAGGACACCTGCACTTTATCCAAGCCATAGTGTGTTTTTAAGTTTTAAACCCTAAAAGAAACACAAATCAGTCGAAAACGCCATTTTGTGAAGAAATTATAACATGTATTCAATTGAAACACAATCAATCGTTTGTAAATGCAAAATTTCAAACGAGTGCATGGACCATTCCATACCGCTCATACTTCTGAAAATTTCTGTTTTCTTATGCTTTCATTCGAGCCACTAACTTCTTCAGTACCTTTACTGTGAGCAAAGTTATCACCTTTGGAACAGTGTAGATGTTTTTTGAGACACCCTGTATTGTAAATTGAAATGACTAGCCGATGAACAACTTGGTGCTAGCTCTTTTACAAACAGGTCTGGTGCCGACCCTGACGACATAAAGGCTTGGTTGGCCTGGGCGGGATCCAAATCTTTAAATTTAAGTAAAAGAGTTGCCCCTCTTCCAGCTGGGCTTCTCGCGTAGTCCAAGTTCGCTTTGGTGCTATGTATGAAACAAAAATGTAGCCACTGTTTGAGTGACCACAAAATGTGTGCCGCTGTAATGTGTTGTCAATGGGTTGCGGAAAACAGGAATTAGAAAGAGACACACGTAAACTTTTACGATTTTCAATTGCCAAACTTTGTATAATTTGCATTTACACTCACAATCAAGGTAAACCCTGTCAAAAATTTTATGATCGTTCAAGCAATGACAACATTTTTTGGGCACTAAGAGTTCTGACCGTCTCCAGTTGTTTTTAATACTTTCCTAAGCAAACATATATGGGTCATTTGGATGTTTAGGAAAACCACGCTTTTTTATATTTTTCTTAGATCGACGGAGCAGTTAAACCGTTTTAGTGTTTACTGTGCATTTAGATTTTGCGTTGACCTATTTCGATAATCCCGAGGCGAACATACCACGATATGTGTACAACTGGATGGTGAATCATGGAGGGCCTTACTTCTTGAGACAGGTAGGTGATGGTTTGTTTCACCGGTGTTGTATGGGTTGTAGTCATTCAGTTTTCTCTAGTAAGCGTCTGAGTTAAAGCAGCCACCGTTTGGTTGGGCGTTGTTAGTGGTGAAGTCTAGGGACACAAAAGTGAGGTGGAATCTGGCCTAGAGTCCTAACTCTTCCTTAGGCTACGCTGAAATCCGTTTCGACTCCCCTGACAAGCTGTGACCTAATCAGTTCTCGCCTGTACTATGTTACTAACCAGAGAATGCCTTCAGCCTCACGTGGAACTTCGGATGGTGGCCTATATCATACGAAAGAACTCGAAACACCTACTGCAGATATGTAGGGCAAATTTGCTGAATGGATCTTCTAAGCGAGTTCTGGCTGGTGGACGTTTGCGTTGTTGACTGCATGTCAGGCGCGTCGATGCAGCGTTGCGTAATCAGAATCGCCGTCAGGGAGCGTCTAGTGTGCACGCGACGCGCGACGCGATGTAAGCCCTAGTTTATACTTGCGCCGCCGCGCGACGCGGCACCACGATCGCCATAGATATCGATTTTTCGCGCCGCCCGGTCGATATCTATCGTGCCGCGCCCCGCAGCGGCGCAAGTATAAACTAGGGTAAGCGCCATATCGATTCATCGTGTCGCGCGTCAGATGCGCACTAAACGCTCCCTTAAGCCCTCCGCACACTTTTGCGGCAGCCGCGTACGCGGCAGAGGCCAGAACAGCCGCGTGCTAGAGTTCACGCGGCACTCCTCCCTCTCGCTCAATCACCAACGCGGCAATGCAGCATCAATGCCTTGAAGCATTACTGCCGCTGCCACCTCGTCTGCCGCGTCTGCCGCGTAGGCGACACATCAGCGGCAGGCCGCGCGGGGCTAGTTTTGCCTCGCGCGGCGACTCTGCACCTCTGCCCCGTGCTTAAAAATAGGGCTGCCGCGTTGCCGCAAAAGTGTGCGGAGGGCTTTAAGGCTCCCACAGAGTTCTGCGGCAGCGCCGCGGTCCTATGCTTAACCATAGGCAGAGACGCAGAGCTCGCCGCCGGCGACGTCCCTGCCCTATCCTTAACCATTGCGGCGAGCGGCGTTGCCGCAGAACTCTGTGAGGGTCTTTAAGGCCGCCACAGACTTCTGCGGCGCCGCTCGGCGGCGCCGCTGCCCTATGCTTAACCATAGGGCAGAGACGCAGAGCTCGCCTCCAGCGGCGCCGCCGGGCGGCGCCGCTGGCGGAAATGACTTCAATCATTCCACCCGGCGGCGCCGCTCCAGCGTATGTCTGTCTGCGCTCTGCGCTCTGCCCTTTCGCGGCGGGATCCAGAGCGGAGACGGTCGATGCGGGCGCGCGATCGTCATCGGGGCGCGTTATTGTTAAGCACCAGTCGGTCCCCACTAGAAACAGTACAGTACCTCGCCGTCACCGCTCCCACTGATGATGAGTCAAGCCACTGAGCGGCGCCGCAGAAGTCTGTGGCGGCCTTTAGGTGTGTTCCCATCCCAGATGCAGCGACACAGTGGCAGGGTTGTTGCTTCGCAGTAGTGGTATCATAAGTTCGATCCCCTTGGGTGCCGACGTTTTTGCGTATTGTGACTTTTCTTCGACGATGTCTTTCAGACTCATTTTTGGCATATTTCTGAGCGAACGGCTGATGGCGACTTTTCTTTACATCTGTTAGGTTATTTGAGGTTAGAAACGAGCTTCAAGTAATGTATTCGTGTTGTGAAGGAAGTAAAAAATTTTCTCTAAGTCATCTACAGATGTTCTGAACTTTTTCAACACCTATGGAACAACGCAAAAAGTGATACAATCTTGCAGTTCACAAACTGCACATCTTATGCAAGTTGTCTCCTTACAAACACTAACGAAAGAGTTGAAGCAAAGCTTCAAGAAACCTAACAGACGAAAATGAAAGTGGTCAGCGGTCGTTCGTTCAAAAATGTGTCAAAAATGAGATTGCATGTCCTCAGCGAAGATAACTCGCATTATGCGAAACCCCCAGCAACGACGGGGACCGAACCAGTGACCCCATTGCGGCGGAGCGAGAACGCTACCACTGCGCCGCTGCAGCAGCTTGATGGAACCTCTGAGTATGCAATGCTGCATCGACGTTCCTGTCATGCAGTCGACAGTGCGAACTTTCATCGGCCAGTACTCGCTTGGGAAATCTACTTAGCAAGTTTGGTCTACACATCCGTAGTCAGTGCTTTGAGCTTTTTCATATGATATAGGTCCCTTTCCAAAGTTCCAGGAGAAGCAGAAGGCGTTCCCTAGCAAGAGATTTGCGGTAATTACAGTTGGACCTACGTAATTTTGCGCAGATTTAGATTTGCAGTCTGGTGTTTTGAAAGCTTTGTCCACACGTTCTTGACGATCCTTTCTTTAGCCATCCGGGAGCGTGTGAGCATATAGAAGATTCTGATGTGTTCAGGTCCACGATGTGGCGCGCCAGACGGAGCGGTCAGGACGGAAGCTGCAATGGTTGGCTGGAAGAATGGATAAGATCCTACGACGACTGAAGAGAGAGAAGCCTGTGACTGTGAAGGAGGAGCCTGTGATGGTAAACGCAGAGAAAAAGGAAGAAGTCGAGGAAGAAGACCTCAAAGATGCGATCCCGGCGTCATCGGATGTGGAGGAGACTGGCTCATGTAAGGATGTTAAGGAGGCCAGCTCCACTAAAGAGGCAAAGGAGACGAACTCCATTGTCGAGACGAAGGGCTCTGGCTCCGCGTCGACCATAAAGAGTCCCAGCTCCAGTTCAGACACCAAGGAGTCTAGCCCACCGTCCGTGGCAGACCCACCTTCAGAGGTGGCTGCGACATCCGCAAAGGATTAGGTGATACTTCCTACGTATGGATTACGCCATAGGTGCCTAACAAATTGTTCAACCACTCCACTGTGCGTTCAGCATACCGATATCTAGTCGTAAAGAGACTTTCATAGAGCAGGCGGTGCTCTTAATCGATCGCACCTCTCGTTCCCACATGAAATACGCCTATCGTAACGTTCTCAAGGGTTCATAGGAAGCCGCATTATTGACTAAGAGTCAATGAACCTCGATATTGTGAACTACTGTTTATACTCGATAAGCTCTACAGAAGAGTTTACTGACTAAATGGTCCCCTTCAGAGATTGAGAAGACCAAAATCAATCAGAATTTGTCGCCCCAGACGACGCTGTCGCCTTAACCTTATCGAAAATCATTTCCAAATTTTTGGAAATGACTTTTGGTAAGGTTCTTGGCCAATAAATAGCCCAAATACCGTGGCTGTCCTCACCTATTGAAGGGCCAGTAGAAGCAGGGCAGGACCGACCAGGGTATGGTAGCTACTTCAGATCAAAATACGAGTCTGGTAGGATTTCGGCTTCGCTGTATATGACTATCAAAAATCGAGGGGAGGGGATTGAATGAACACAACGCGAGAGCTGGAACCCCATCTGAGACGTGCATTTTGATCTGGAGTAGCTACTGACCCTTATTTATTCTCTACCCTGCTTCACAGGGTCTTCAATGAAACAAGACCAGTTACGGTAGTTAGCCTGTCTCTCTATTGGCCACTGTTACAAAACTCGGAATTGAATTTTCGGATCTCTTAATCGGGGTGGGGGCATAAAACTGAAACGTAGGTAACTATTTGATTTGGGGCTCACGGAGCGACTTCAAGGGAACAAAATAGGACTCAAAAACAAACAAACAAATCGCCGCGGTTGTAAAGACGTCTCTTGGCGGCGGGCAAAGCGCATTCAAACACAGCTGACCGCCCCTGACATGTTATAACCCGGACCTACCATGTGAGGGAGGCAGGCGGAGCCGCATGCCGCGTGCTGACCGCAGCATGACATGTTATAACCTGGATCCATCGCAGTGGGGAGGGCACATAACTTTGTCTGCTTACAACCTTGGCGAAACCGAATGTAACCCTCCTTTTGTGAACTTTGTCAGTTTAGGTCCTATTTTGTTCTTTAGAAGCCGCTCGGTCAGTCTCAACTCAACTTTTTACGTAATGTTTAATTATGCGTCCCCCCTCAACTAGGATTGATCCGAATTTTCTAAAGTTGCAGCGATATTTGGTGAGAGAATTTCTAACTGAAGCTGAGGCTTTGAGCTTCTGGAGATGGCGATCCAACCGAAACGCTGGCCAGTAAAACCCTGTGTAGCAACCTCATGTCGGGCTTATCAAGTACAGACGACAGTTCCTGGAAGTCCTGTTATTCGACATTCCGTCATCGGAGTTTAGAAAATTTCAATCGACACCAAATTTTCCGCTGCCGATTTGCATAGGTAGGGGGAAATTTGGTGTCGATAACCTGTGGACATAGTACGTATTTCATGCGTATCGATTTTTCGATTGGTACACGCCACTGCGCTATGAGTGCAATTACGGTACACCCTGCTGCTGCCAATCCACACCCCGATTAGCGATGGAGCGCGGAAACTTTCAGGCCCCTCCCCCTTCCCGAATTTCGTCACTTATCCACATGGTCTGCCTGGTGAAGCGGTTTACTGCTGTTGTTTCGAAAACTGGACTTATTCTGTGGGAATTTAGTTAGGAAGTGGCTATTTGTTCGCAGAACCAGGCAAGAGAAGGACTCCAGGTGTGGTGCGCCCAAGCTGCTCGTGTGGAAACAGCTTTCGTCGCTCAGAGCGTTCTGCCTTCTTCGAGCAGAAAGCGCCTGAAAATTGTGTACTCGTCAAAACCTCTCAAATCTCAACCAGTCAGTTGAAGTGCAAAAATGCTGCAACGCAGGAGAACCGATCCTCCGACCTCCGTCGCATGAAGCAACACCACTATCCCAGCACACAGTTTTAGCGATCCATCGCTAATCGGTGTGTGGATTAGCAGCAGCAGGGTGTACCGTAATGTTTTTCTGCGTTAGTCAATATCCATTTAATACCCATGCTTCACACAAGTACGTTATGAAAACCCATGCCTTCCTTCGTTACCATGTTTGTCAATAAGTTGTTAGTGTCTTATCACCTAGTTTAATCATGTTCTTTGTTCGAGACTGTTGTTTTGTTAGGGTAGTGAAGAGTAGTAGATTTATATGTTGACAAATAGCTCACAGTATCATTATCAGCGGTACATGTAGGAACTCACGTTGTTGATGTTTACTCTTTGTTTATTTATTATTGTACGATGATGTGTCTCGTTCGAAGGCGTTCTTTGTTGTTACCAGTGCAATTGCGCCAACCTATACCCTAAGTGTAAACGAACGGGCGATCAAGAGTCGTTGTTGTTTGTCGCTGTTTCTTTCGTTGGAACTGCTTGATAAATCGGATTTCATTGAGCTCACGTTGAACAGCTACGATGGCATCGTCGTCAGAGATGTGATCTACTGAGGTTGGAACAGTTCACTTCCGGCATTGTCTGAGCTGCGTATCGCCCGATCCTCTGCCTACTCGAGGAGGCGTCAGGAACATCATCATTCGTCCCTCTCGTGTGCCAGAGTTGCTCAGTGGACTAGGTTTTCCACGATGAGGCCCGATCAGCCTATTGCAGGTTATCCTGTATACATTGTATCCGAATGAATCATTTTCGGATGCATCCGATCTGAATCGTCCTACCTGTGCCTATATGCCATTTCTTAGCCAAGATAGGAATGCTTATACACTAAACTGGACACTTTTCAGATCGACGCCTTATTGATGAAGTGGAACATCTACTAATTCGAAAAAAGTCTTTCAGATTTAGCAACAAATTTTTAAGGAGGTTGCATTAGTTTTCCTTCAAAGGAATTTTGGTATGGCTGAAAATTTGATTTCATTAAGCATCAAAAGTGTTACAGTGTTAAAATTTCATAAAATTGCTATTTCTCTTGGGAAAATGATGGTCTTCAAATTATTTTAAAGTCCAGCAAATTTGCTATTTTTGGATTAATTAAAAGAGAAGCGCATCATGCACTCGTGCTATGCTTTTCTTGATTGATGACAAAGTTAGACGGTCGAGTTACAGAACACGCGTATGTTCGCCTTGCATTTTAAGCTAAGCAGCGTTTACATTGTCAATCAAACGATCGCGTCGAGCTAAACGAGTGTATGGTGCCAATTCTTCATTGATAGACTAAACGTTAATGCCCTTTCGCACACTAGAGTAGGTTGTATTATATATGGCGTTGTTAGAATCAGTTATGATAGTTTGCTCAGCGAAGTTTCTTAGGTCGTCATCTAGATCCGGTTCGCCAGTTTCCTTAGCGAACTCGTTCTCGTGATCCGATCAGGGAATGTTTCATTTTTGCCAGGTACAAGAACTCTCGGCGGTGCTTCAAAGCCGCGGCTTCCTGTCGGATCGCCGTTGACGATCCTATTAACCTAGAGCTCCAGCGTTCGGACTTCTACGACAGTTCGTCTGTACATATAGACATGTTCACACTGAAGATACTATAGGTCCTAAATGTTTGGGTTTTCTGCTTCTGGAAGCGTGCTCTCTTTCACTATACTTTTATTACTATTACTACTTGCTTTTCTTCTTTGCGCTGCTAATCACTAGCTTATATTTGTGTTTTTTTGTGATTGTTTCAATAAACGTTGCGTTAACGGAAAATGAAGTATAACTTGTAGCAGCTGCTGCTTCCAAAGGCTTTGCACATAAAGGGCGGTTATTATTCAGTATTTAAAGAGCAAATAAAATGCTATAACGGTGGTGTAGGCTGTTACTGCAGTGATAGTCAACAATTCATGTTTTTGTTTTGTGTTGTTTGTGTTCTCTTAATTTCCTTTCCCGTTTTCATTTTTCTCCAGTTATGCCCTTTCAAAGTTTTTTTAGATCGATTTCCAATTTGTAGTTATGAAATTTCGAAGAGGTGAACAAGCTAACTAATTCAACACGTCATTGAAACTTCTTGTACGTGAACAATAATGTAGTGCCTTCACTCGAATTCGTTTCTTATTTAGTTCGTTGGTATTTTATTCTAACATTGTATCATTTTGTGTCCACGTCTTGGATAAATAAAATGAATGAAGAAAAATGAGAATGCATATTTGATTAGTAGTTTTCATCTTTACTGGGATGATTCTTGACTTTGACAGACTGACTTTAGCTTATGTTCCTTTGCTTTGCTTTGCTTTTGCATGGCTATCCATGCAAGAATAAATAAGTAAATAAATAAATGAATAAATAAATATTATTATTCAACAAAACTAGCGAGTAGTATTACGAAGTCATCAAAGGGGGCCAATCTTTAGACCTGCCACCGGTACTACTTGATTACTTGCCTCAAGAAATAAGATATCTAACCATAAGTAATATTTTTGTTCAAGAGTTTATTGATAGCAGATGTTCATTTTTTTGATGGACCCAGTGCAGAAAGCTACTGGTTAGAGAAGATGAGATTGCTGAGATGAATACTATTCTATAAATTGCACTTTAAAGCGTCTTTGAATACTCTATAGAATTCTCTTTGCTCAGAAAATCTTTTTTCGGTGTCCTATACTTTGAACTACCTCGAAATATTTCTTGTTTAGCGGATTACGTATGCGTTTTAGGTGAGCAGCGGCATATGCGAAGTCAGGAAAGGAAGCGAAATTTCAATGTAGCAGCAAGTTCAGAAGCAAGTTTCAGGAACAGCAGGATGAGAAAAACAATAACAACGCGTCTGCAACACGCCATACCACTACTAGCCATATTGTTGCTAGCCTTTATCATCACAGTTGGTAAACCTCGTCGGTCAGCGCAAACATCTTCAGCACCTCCAACGCTCCGGTATAAGCTACGTAAGTTAATCATTAACCTTCCTGCTGTCTAGGCCGAACACAAATGAGGATAGAAGTTGATCGATTCTGTTTCAATGGATCGTTAAGACTATCAATCCCTACTGGAGAAGCCCGTTTCTCCAATTTCTAGATTTACATAGATGGGTATAACAGATCGCTAGCATGAATGCAGAGTGTCTAAGTACGGAGAGTAAACGTTGGCGTTGGTAATTCCTTGTTTGAGATGCGCCATGCATTCTACTCCTGGGGACATCGTGTAAGCGATTTGAATGCGTCTTTGGCTTATGCAATGCGTCCGAGACAAACAAATGTTACCTGTTACCAATTCACAGACTCCGGAAGGATGGAATGCTTGACTGGCTGGCTTGGGTACGAAACGAATAGTCGATCAATTCGCGGTACAACGCAAGATTGGGCCTATTGACGACTGCGCCATTTACGCTTTGAAAAAATGGAATTAATTTTTTTGGCCAATCTCAAGATGAAGATAAGGGTAGAGATAAAGGACGGCGTTACTCAATCCATTTTGGAATGCACCATTCTACTTCTACGGGATGTCGTGGGGGCAGTTTGAATGCGTGTTTGGTATATCCAACAAATTGCGGTGGCCAGCCGATGGACAACTCAACGCGTTATCCTTCCTAAACAAGTCCGTTACGAATTCATCGACCCCGAAGGTTTCGCTTCTAATGACGAGTTTTAGCAACACTGCTGTGCTCAGTGGTGGAAGGTCGTGCCTCTGAAGACGACGAAACGGTCAAACAGTCAGCCCTAGAATAAGCTTTTCCACATACCAACCTCGCTGGCTCAGAAGCAGAAACATCACAGCTGTTAACGATGCCGAAGTTTCAAGATGAGGGAACATGGAGACTGATAGACATAGACATGGATGATCTAAAGTAGGCATATGTATGTCCTGTTACCTCCGGTCTTACGATTAGTTTCTCGTCACACGTTTTCTGTGGAAAGTTTCAGATATGACCGCTTCAGCAATAAATGAAAACTCCTGTACCGAATAAATTCAGAAGGCAAAGTTGACTTGTAGCCTCCACGGCTAATTTATCTGGAACCTTCTTCCCTTTTCCATTAGCAATATAAAAGGAAAGCTATTCGAAATTGGTGCGTGTGGAGGAGATTTTGGCTGTCGTGTGCACCCGATACCAGGTTTCTGGTTCGGATTTGCCGCCCAGGCCAACCAAGCCATTCTTCCCTTCTGAGTCGGTGAGTCCTTACTAGAACTGTCTGGGAACAATGGAACACTGACTTGTACATCGGCTATTCACTGTATGGCCAAATACGCAATCATATGGCCTCCATGACATCCCATAGAAGTAGAAGGCGTGGCGCATTCCGCAAAGGAATTGGCAAACATCGACCTTTATCCTTATTCTTTTATTAGAAAAGACATCATGATAATAGCACTGAGTTCATTTTCTTAAACTGAAGCAGAAAATGTGCTGTGCTTAGGTGCTGATATAGACGAGGTGTTGGCCTCCATCGCCAATGGGACATTTGATACAAGACCGTTTGACAGGAACAGGCTGATTCCGCCTTTCTCACGGGACCTGTCTGATTTTCAGGTCGGCAGTTGTTCAAATAATTGGTTTTAATTTTGCTCTATCGTTTCACAGTGCCATTAAAATATTTTCCTTTCACTTAGAACGCCTATGGACGTACGCCATTTGGGGGTTAAGAGCAAATGCCTTTTCTAATGGTAAAACAATGATGTTAATAGTAATCTGATAAATAGTATAGAAGCTGGACACAATGCGTTATTTAATATCTCATTTTCACTTTAAAAATATGCACCATCTTCACTTCGAACTGCACACTTTTCAAACCAGAGTGGGCGCTATTAATTTTTAACTGTTCACATATTAATCTGAATTCGGACAAATCTAAAAAGGAGGATTTGGCAAACTGAATTAGATATGTGTAAAATTTATGTAGATGAGATTGACCTAAAACGGCGAAATTACGTATTGTAGTTTGAAGAAAGTTCTTATTAAAAATGGAGGTCTTAAGATAAGTGACTAGGTTGATTACCCCCAAAATTCTTCTCGTTCTGTTGATTCCTTTTCAAAAAGCGCATATATTCTTGCTCAACACACCTTCTACAATAGCGTTCACAACTATCTCTTTATTTGTCGGAGATGGATTGAACTTGAATTAAATGGAAATACCTACTAGAGTCTCCTCTCGTTATAACGCGCCTGAAAGGACCAGAAAAAATCCGCGTTACAGGGGAGTCACACCCTAACCGGAGCTGATCTCTTCCGCCCTTATGCACAGATTTGTCTATTAAAATCACATACAGTGACTGATATTACCTATTCAATCGGAATCATGCCATAGCTATACTGGTTGCCTAACCAAGCTCTGCACCGTTATACCAGAACAAAAATAATTATAAAACAATTACGTAACTTTGAGTAATTAAATTACTTATTACTATATTCTCACGCTACGACTACCCATTGGTTCAGGCTCCTTGTACTTGAGCCTTTGAATGGCCGGACAACACTGAAAAATTACAGAATGCAGCGCATAGTGATACTACGTTTCTCATTGTTGTTCCGCGTTAGATTGTTGCAGTTGTAAAAGATTACTTGTTCGTTATCTCCTCGTTTGAGCGCACTCAAGGTGCAGTTATAAATAAATAAATAAATAAATATACCTGCTGACGCTTGACTCTATAGTGAACCACCTTGAGGAAGGCCCTCTCAGAACGATCCTTTACGCGGACGACATCGCGCTAATAGCCGACAACCAGGAGGAGCTGGAGAAGAAGGTGCAGCTGTGGCAGAGAGCCCTCGCAGACAACGGCCTACGGCTGAACGTGAAGAAGACGGAGTTTATCAGCTCTGAGCAGTGTTCTGGATCGATCCTAGACTGCCAAGGGGAAACGATCGAGAAGGTGGAAGAATTCCGCTACCTCGGAAGTGACCTATCCGAGGAAGGAAGTGTGGACCAGGCGGTCAGGGACGGATAAACGCAGCCTGGCTCAAGCGGAGGGAGTCCACAGGGATCCTCTGCGACCGTAGATGCTCCAGGACGCTCAAAGGCAAGCTGTATAGAACAGTTGTGAGACCTGCCCTCCTCTACGGCAGTGAGTGCTGGGCCCTGGGTAAGGCGCAGGAGCGGCAACTGCACGCGGCGGAGATGAGTATCTGAGGTGGGCATGTGGAGCCGTCGGGACAGGGTGCGAAACGAGGATGTTAGGGCAGTGATGAAGACAGCCCCGATCCAGCTGAAGATGAGAGAGCAGCGCCTGAGGTGGTATGGACGCGTCCTCAGAAGACCAGAGGATCACCCCATAAGGTTGGCCCTAGATTTCGAGGCACCCGGAAAGTGTCCGAGAGGAGCCCCAAGGAAGAGGTGGAAGGACGTCATCAAGAGAGATCTCGCCGAAGTCGGCGCCACGGCAGATGACGCCCTTGATAGGATGAGGTGGCGACAGATCACAAGAACAGCGGACCCTGCGACTGCGCGGGACTAAAACGCTCAGGAGAAGAAGAAGAAGTGCCTGGATATGGCTACAGTAATGAAATATGTGACTGTGAAGAGAGTGTGAAGGCATAAAAAAGTTTAGGTTATTAAAGAAGCTCCGTCCTAAGTGATAAACAACAAAATTGGGTAAGCGGATGTTGCCAAATCTTTTGTTGGAATCGAATCAATCGCCAGGCTGGACCTGAACCCGCACTGCCTGCCTGCGGGCAGGATTCTAGACCACTACACTATCAGCGCTGTTAAATCGTGTGCTACATCCGCGACATCCTCGTTGGAAATGGCTCTTCAGCACTCTCCCATGATATGGGGATGTCTGGTGTGATCAAACAGCACTGTCGCTATTATCCTGTCCACAAAGCAGAGGATGCAGGCATAAGTCCCGCACGGCGCGGTAGTTCTGATCGCAGCAAAAGGTCCTGTAACAGATTGTAGCACTTCTACCAGCTGCTCTAGGCTTAAAACATTAACGTAGGGCATTGTTTCGCACAATTTGAGTTTGACTCCACATCTTCTCTCGTTCCCGACAGAGGAAATCTCCCAGTGTACGAAAGCTTCTAACCACTACCGGCAGTCTTCCACTGTGCTCGACATTTTGACTGACTATGAACGCTTTTGGAGCCCGCGTATGCGAGAATCATACTGATACGCGCCCAATACATCGTCGTACAGGTGCTGGACCACGAACCAGGCAGTACAGAGTGTCTCTAAAAAATGCATACACTGTTTGAAAGGTGACAACTTTGCCTATAGTAAAGTGACTGAGGAAGTTAAGAGCTCGCATAGAAGCTTAATAAAATAGAAATTTTCTGACGGATGAACGGCATGGAATGCGCCATGCACTCGTCTGAAATTTTGCGTTTTACACTCGAATGATTCTGTTTCGCTTTAATACAAGCTATAATTTCTCCACAAAGTGGCCGTTTTGATTGGTATAAAAAATGCAGGGTATTCTAAGAAGTGCAAGTACTGTTTGAGAGGTTCTAGCATTGCTGCTAGTGAAGCTTTTGAAGATGTTTCTGCTCCTGTGCAAGCGAGATTGGTCAGTGGAAAGTTTATTACAAGCCTGACGTTTCGACCGTTTCGTCGTCTTCAGAGACCCAAAGATGACTCGAAGCTTTTAATTTCTAGGCTGCCCGCTTAAGATAATAGCATTGAATGCATCTTGTCGAACTGAAGCAGAAAATGTGTTGCACTTAGGTGCTGATATAGACGAGGTGGTGGCCTCTATCGCGAACGGAATACTTGATACGAGACCGTTTAAAAGGAGCAGTCTGCATCCGCCGCTCTCACGAGATCTACCTCCATTATAGGTCGTCGAATAGGTGGTTTTACTTCCATCGTTTTAGTTGCTTTTTATCGTTCTGTCCTGTTGAAACACTCTACCATCCAAAGTAGCAATGATTGGACAATTGCGTTTCCTTTTATCTGCAGTCTACAGTTTACCCATCAGAACTCATTCCTGTTGTTCATACTTGGATTTCTACAAGAAATCTTAGTATGAAAATCAGAAGCGAGTCTCTGTCTATCACCAACGATCTGCTTCCGAGCCATCTTTAGGCCTCTGAAGACGACGAACTGGTCGAAAGGTCAGAACTAGAATAAACATTTCACCTATCAACTTCGCTGGCACAGGAGAGAGAAACATCACAGCTGATAACGATGCCGAGGTTTCAAGATGAGAGGACGTGGAGGCTTTTGAAGATGTTTGAGACTCATATGAAAGCACAATGTAACGAGATTTCTGTGGCGTGCAAACAATCAAGATTGCGCCATGCCCCGCCTGAAGCATTGCATTTCAGACTCGATTGATGATACATGGGCTGAATGCTTGTTAGAATCTACAACTTTACTGTGAACAAAGTTATCACCCTTCAAACAGTGTACACATTTTTCTGAGACACCTTGTAGAACGTTAGGTCTGATCACTGACGTGGTCAGTATCTTGCTTTTCTTAATTTTCTATGTGGGACCAGAGCTGAGCCCTTGTCGCATTATAACGGGAGCCGTTTTGGACGCAAGGTTCCTCCCAAAATAGTGCGGATTTTATGGAGCTATAGATCGCGTCGAAATCTAGAGGGCACTGCCTGAATGGTATATTTTTGGAAAAATATAGGATGGTTATCTCAATATACTCGAAAAAAAACTATTCACATCCATTTCAAGGGTAGATGGATGAAAAAAAAATTAAACGCCCGAACGATATAACATTATATAATTCTAAAGTCTGAGTAGATGTCAATTTTCACTTGCAACGTTTTTGGTTTGCAGAACAAACTATGGGATTTTCAGGTTGCGCCTCAATACAGATTGGGATTGTGTACCGTTCCGAAGATCATGTCAACCATAAACCTAGCCATCTTCTGCTTCCTAAAACATCCTAAGCGCTATATGGCTGAAAAACGTCAGATTTCAAAGGAGCGTAGACGAGACAGGTAGGTGATGATCAAAGGTCGTTTGCTAAAAGCAGCGTTTGACTATTTACAGAGCACACTCTTGCTGTTCTTCTTGAAAACTGTTCAGCATTACCTAAACCTTCCACGTGCAATTAGACACTTATATCAGGGTATCTATTTATTATATCAGCCCTGACTCACCAAAGTGGGTATGGGTAGAGGGGCGGCATAGTCCCCATGATTGCTCTTTCCAGGTGGCTGAAGTCGAGAAGGCAGAGGGCTAACGCCGCCAACTGCCCAAATTCCGCCGCCCCTAACTCTGCGTAGAGTTGTGTTGGGGTCGAGATATTTGCATTTTGTGGTTTCGCAGAGAGAGGTGATTCTGCCCATATACAACACTTGGGTCGACCTACCGTTCAGGTGGTCTCTTGGTAAGCATTATCAGACTGCCACTTGCTTCGCTCCCTTCAAAACCATTTGAATTGTAAAATTTTTGATTCCGATCGAGCTGTTAAAAATGGGTCGCAGCAGTTTTTTGCTTCTAAAAACCAAGGCTTCTTCGAAAAGATGGCAAAAGGCCATCCAACGTAATGGTCAATGCATTGTTACGGAGAGGTCTCGCGCCGATTTTTGATCGTCGACCCGCTCTCGCGGTTTTGTTGATCGCGCACATCAAAAGAACCCTTAAAGCCTTGGGCCGGGTTCCAGAGCCATTCCGCTCCCCCACGTTCCGGACGCCGCCGCTTACTCCGCAACCCCGTTCCGGATCCCTCCGCCGGCCACACCACCGCCACCACCTCGTCTCGACGATGTCGCTCCATCCTGCCACTCCACGCCTCCACCTCCTCCGATCCTCCTCGCCCCTCTTATTCCTTTTGTGTTTAACTTATTTTTATTTTTAATAAATTTTCATTAAAACGCTCGACTCGTCTAAAAGTGGTTTCGGCACTAGTTAAAAGTTCCGACTCCACCGACAAGACTTCGGTCGAAAAATTTGTTTTCGCTGAAATTTTGTCTAGGGGGGTTATTTGGGGTGTTGATCACGAATCTGGCATCCATTTTTCGTTTTACGCTGGAGTATGGTAGGTTACGGAAGGTACGGGTGACTAAGGTAATAGTCATCGATTTCGCCCAAACCCCAGCGTAAAACGAAAAACGGATGTCAGATTCGTTATCAGCACCCCAAATAACACCCTCGACAAAGTTTCGGCGAAAAAAATTCTTTCGACCGAAGTCTTGTCGGTGGAGTCGGAACTTTTAACTAGTGCCGTGGTTTCTTCCACACTATATGTACTTATAGCAATATCATTGATTAATGTTTGTCGGTAATATAAATAAATGCACTTTGAAAATGTGAAAAAAACGACATTAATTATCAAACCCAATAGTATTGCTTTTCATGCACAGTTTACAACCTTCTGGAATGTGTTTATACTAGGACGCCATATCTAACGGCCTGCCATATCTCCATATCCAGCAAAAGGGAACTTCCAAATAGAAGTACTCGTGGAAGTTTCCAAGTTGTTATCCGTTAGCCATTACAGCATCTGTTCGAGCACATACGCAAGGATGAGCTGGCCTTGCTCTTCTCGAATATCCTTAAAATTTGCCGTGATCCGTCATCCGATAGATAGGTTTCTCAGCGCCTATACAGATAAGTGCCTGTGAGTTGTTCAAGAGTTCCATGCGGTTAAATTTTTGCGCCCATTTATTTTGCCCGATGCCCACTTGAAGGCCGTAATCAGTAAATTTCTACTTTTAGGAGGGACTGTACGCATCTGTGCTACGGTTGTGGCACTGACATAAACTGCTTTATCGAAAGATTCAACTCTAAAATACGATATTACGCGCGTCATTCTTTTCATTATCTCGATGAATTGACGTATCACCTGGCGCCTCTAAACTGGTGGGAAATCCCTTCCTTACTGTTTTGCTACGAAAACTGTTTTGCAGGATATTACTATTGAATTAAGGTTCTGCGGCTTCAAAGATGACCTTTGGTCGTTCAAGTTTATCAATTACGGAAACAGCGCCACTGATCTGCAGAACATGGCTGACGATTACGATAGACTTCTTGAGTATGCGAATGTCGAGAGGTCCATGAGGGAGGAAATCAAAAAAGCAGTTCTAGGTACGGTGCTGACATAATCGGTCGTTGTAGCACCTGAGCAAACGTTCATATATAGCATTAGTTTAGCAGTATATGTAGTATGGACCAAAGAGACAGGTACGATCCCGTACATAGTATGCATTGGGAGAATAAGAGGAGAAATCAAAGGAAGTGAGGTTTAGACTCCGTTTCACACGGGCTCTTACACAGAAACCAAACATAGAAAATAGTACCCTTTGTGCTCATCACTAGGGGAACGGGAGTAGTTATATATGATCTAAGAATTGAAGGTGTAATTCATCTTGAAGCAATTTGTCGATGAAGAATCGCTCCAAGTTCTGGAGAATTTCGTGAAGAACCTTCCAGTAGTAACCCACGACAACTAAATGAATAAATAAACCATGGAAAGAGTCCCTTCTCGAGAAGACTTAAAGGATGTGATGATGACTAAAATTATAAGAATCTGTCTGTAATTACACTGTATGGGTCATAAAAATTGCTGGCAGGGACGCCAAAATCACGCCCAGCTCGAGCACTATGTATTTAGATTTGGTTCAGACTCAAGCAGCATAAGCTCTTCACTATCCACGTCTAGAACTCGACTCATTTTTGAGAAACGTTTTTGAAAAAGGTGAAGCATTATTCAGCCATAAGCACTCCATATCACAAGTGAGAAATACACGTATTAGAAATGCCTCCTTGAGCCCACGTGAAAGTCGAAAGCATGGCGTAACTTACCAAGCTCGACAAATTGTGCCATGTGGATTTTCGCCCCCTTGTACAATAATAGAATACTTCTTTTGCTCGTTCTCATCCTGATTTCTAATTGAATTCTTCTTCCATACTATCAAGTGTTTGTTCTTATATGAATATTTTTCCAGATTCCTCGTTGAACGTACGTGAAAAAATCAGTGAGGACGAGTTTTCACTATGTTCACCATGTTGCGCCTCAGAACATTATTCGAACGCGGACGTGTGTTCGTATTGGGGTTGAGATAGGCCCCGGAACGGTTAGGTGACCCCTGTTTCACCGCGGAGCACGAAATTTTGCGAGCGTTCAAGCTTTTATATATCACGGTAAATCGGAGCAAATCGTCAATTCTATACTCCAACAGGAGCGTCAACGGACGGAAGGGATCGCGCCGGGACCCCACGCTGGGACAATCAGCTCAAGTCGTTGTTCGGCCCGTCGAAAGCGAGTTTCCAAGAGGCGGTTTTCAAGGAGATGTAACATTCAAAAGCGAAGTAGAGTACTAGGGGATCTTGTCAACTGTTTCATGCAACCGAGAAATGGCACATTCGACACCTCGGCTGATTCTTAAAGCTCGACTTTTTGAGTATTAGGGCTGCTACAACTAGTATAATTACTCTCACGTTTTTATATTGGCATTACTTGAGTAAATTTTACCACAAAATAAACTAGTGTCGAGCATTTCAAGCGTCAAACGTCGACTTTTGCAGTGGGAAAAGTGAGACATTCAACGTATTTCTCCGAAAGCCGCTCTGTAGCCGAGAAGGCGATATTCTCGAACAGTACACTAATGAATATTTTAATGGAAATATATTATTACGACTTCATAATTTTCAACTACAGTTTGCCAAATCCTAATTTCTAGTTAGTGTTGTATGCATGTTAATTGTATTTCAGCTTTGCTTGAGCTTGTTGATCTCTGTCTATGTACTTTCTTCAAGCAAATGGTGCCATGTTCTGGACAAGCACATTTGTATATTTATTTGAAAACATCAATTTCTTTTTCCACCATTGCCTGCTCCTTCCTGTTTTGAGCGCCCTTTTGGACCTTTATGAGCTGTGTTGATATAATTTCGATGTATAGTTCTTTTCAATTTCCCTTTTTCACGTTCTCACATAGTCAATATTCATAGTGTTTCCAAGGTTCGGCTTGATTTTATTTTATTGAATGGTTCCAGATTTCAAACAATTAAGAATAAGTGTAAACGCTCTAGGTCTTATCGTGGTTGGTACCTCAGGCAGATGTCAAACTATTTATCCTGATATCGTCAATCATTTTTTGCCTCTTCATAAACAGGAACATCGAACAGTTTCGTCCCGCAATTCAGGGGACTCTTTTTCTGGTGTGGATACTGCACAGCAGGTTGTAGTCGATTGGTATGGCTTCCACACCTTCCAAATTTGACCACGGGTGCAGTAGACCCGGCGGTATCTCTCTGATAGAGCAGGGTTCCTTTTTACTGATTTATTTATCTATTATGGACGCGTATATTACATTTGCATATGAGAGATAACATGAAAAAACGAGCCGTGGAACAACATTCAGTGAAGGCTCACTCTAAGCGAACACATCAATTGCTATTAAAGAAAGAGAAAAAATTCAAAGAAGTAGGAAGAAGCACTATGTGGAAAAATTGGAGCTATTGAGCAACGTGAGAGAACAGGATTTTTTAACGGCGAAAGCCTTAAACGTCCACCCTTCGCCATTCATTTGTTTCTGACCAGTTTTTAATCGAAGGCAATGGGGAAGCTCTTCAACGTAATGATGTATGAATGTTCAACACCAGCGATGCATATGAACGAAGTGCTTGGAACAAAAGACTGGTCACAATGTGGGCAGCGTATGAAGACTACAGGCTCTTGTCAGCTTGTGGAACAGTGACTACGGGGGAAGCTTCGCCTTTCAAAGGAGCTAGGATTCGACGTCGTACATATGTATATGCAGCTTTGAACCATGCGTAAGCATCGTTTGATCCTTCGTCTGATCCTAGTCTTCTGAGATCTCCTTCTAGATAACCGCCGAGAAATTAGCTTTGAAATTTGGCGCAGCCATTGTGTGCCGTTGATAATCTTAAAATACTAGCGGCTGTATGTGCAATACTTTTCAGCTGTTCACCGTTGAGTAGGCTCACAACCTCCAACACGGCAGGATCTGATCTGGAGAGGATCAAGCCACCTCCGCCATCGGCGAACATCGTCAAAATCCGCAGACGCTCATGGTTTGAGGTGGAATCTACACCAACGGAAAGAGCCCCAGGTTTTTATGTACGAAGGAGTGAAAATATATCAAGATGGGCACCGACGGGAGATCTTCGAGGCTGCTGCACTTTCTGGTCCCATCAATGCGCAGAGGACCTTTTAAGAAGACTCAATCCCTGCACACAGGACGAAAAGCACGTAAGCATGGTGCAAGGCCAATTTTCAGGACTTCGTCATGTCTGCGGAATGGCCACCGCACTCGCCGGATCTGAATCCTACGAACTACAGCGCGTTGTCCGTTTTGAAGGCTATGGTCCGGGCCAAACGCCACCACAACCTGGAAGTGCAGAAGACATCTCTGCGTTGGGAGTGGGAGCAACTGTCACCAGATGACCTGCAACCATTCGCCAAAAGCTTCACCAAGCGTTTTGACTTCTGTATTCGCGCCAACAGAGGCCACTTCGAATTCAGACTAGTATAGTGTTGCCTAGTCTCTATGTCGTTGTAATCTATATATTGTTTTGTAAAGTTCTCAGTTGTTTCACAGTTAATTAAACAACCTTCAACGCGTTATTTTGTAACACCCTGTATATTGTGAAGAAACAGCAGTGGACTGCGAAACTCGCGTTGTTCTTTTATTTCATTATATTTAGTAGATTGTCCAGCAAGCGTTTGCACGCAAGAGTGGTTTCTTAGGCCTTCATCTTGATGCGATCGTGAAGAATGGAAAAAGAAATTTCGCAGTTTTTCTACTGGACTCGCTCTCGTGATCCGATAAGGGAGAGTTTCACCTTTCCTGGAGCGAGCTCCTGCTGGCCCTTGGATACCGCAATGTCTGATCGGACGCCTCGTTAAAGGTCCTATTTAGCCTTCGCTCAACTGCTAGAATTTGTGTAGCGGTCCGTCTCTTGATATAGACCTGTTCAAGCCGAAGATGTCTTGAGTTCCAGAATTCTCTGCTTTTCGAAAATGTGCTCTCCATTGCTATAGTCTTCACGCTATTAATTTAGCGTTGTGTATGGTTGTCCTGTGGTTGTTTGCTAAGCATAGTTGTGGCGCTTTACAAGCCTCTGTGCATAAAAGGATCTTGTTAATATTCGAGGGGCAAGCAAAACTCTAGAGTAGGTATTATTGCTATAATGGTCACAAAGTCATGCTTTCGCTCTTAATAATCCTACTCGTTTCCCTTTTTCCTCTAGGTAAACACTTTTTAAAATATTTTTCACAAATTTTTCATTTTCTATTATTGTGCTCGCTTTCTGAACATGTCCTAATGGTAGCGACTTGAGTTATAAGGGTATAAAAAGTATAATTTTGCGAAACGCTAACGCTGGAATAGGTACATATTGCATAATTCTTGATATTCGACTGTCATGAAAGCTGGGCATGTCTGAATTGTTCAACACTGCTGTGCCACGCAGGCGTGATATGGAACGTATTCACTTTGACCTCGTGACGCTTCGACAATTCGCATCGTTTTTCCAAGGCCCGGAAGATGTTTGAAACCTGAGATCAGATACTCAACTCGGCAAAGACTTAGGTTTCCAACTTAGCCAGTTTCAACGAATTTCCAAGAGTGCCTAGATGAATCCCACTGAAGCAACAGAACTGAGCGTGTGTGTGCACGAGCGAGAGGAGTCATTGAGAGGAGATCAGAAGCCTCCAATACGATTCTCAATGGGTACGAACCAAGACGACGAAGTGGCCGGATGAGATGAGACCTGGCGAAAATGCGCTGGAAAACAAAGCATGTCTCCAGTTGCCCTTAATTTCTGACGAAGACACTGCAGCTGCACGTATCTGCCTAGTACTGGCAAAGTTCAACGATGAAGTTGTGCTGGCTAATAAATATAAAAGGGCTTATAGCTCGCAATAGGCTTTACGATCGCTCATCCCTGATGAGAGACTGTGTGGCTTGCCTATATGGAATGAGTAGAGAATGTGCGCAGAAGTGCATTGTTCACCAAATTCAGTGTTCAACCGCGGTGAGCTATACATACATGCATATGTGAAACGGGAGGGCCCTTACAAGGGAACTGCCTCAACGGTACACCGGAACGGCAAGAACGGCTAGGACGCTGCATTGCTTAAGGGCGTCGAGCTTACCACGGCTGCGCAAGGAACTTGTGTTGTAGCCTGGGTGGTAGAGGTGCTGCTTCGTGCCTGTGAGGTCACGGGTTTGGTTCCGTGCTGCGTCGCGTTTTTGTAGTTTCACCATGGTATCGGATTTCCATAGAGATTTCCATATTTGAACATTTTTTGGAGTTTGCTGATGTTTTCACGACCTTGTCGACATCTCGTCAATGTCTCAAATATGCAAAATAAATCTTTAACTTGCCCTATCACCTCGATCAATATTGTCATCTATGTTATGTTTACAAAGTCGCGCGGTTATAATAAGCTTCTGCTAACACCATCTCTACAATGTCTGCTAACCCTCGAGTGGTTATTCACCTACTGATACTGAAGTGTGGGTCTTCACTGGATGCTGCCCCTTCGAGAGACGATATGAAACGAGCGGAAGGAATGGCAAGTATCCTGGATTTCGAACTGCGGCAACTGGAAAGCGACGAGGTGGAGAAGTTTGAGGCAGTGGAGAAGAGGACCACAAGTTTCAACGAGAAGAGAATTGTGCCGAGGAGGACAGACCGTTTCGGAGGAAAATGTCTGGCTATACTAGAACTGTTATCTTACACAAGGTGGACAACCGGAGAAAATGGGGCTGTGTCGCGATTCAGACTTGGGCTGCAGCGGAGTAGCACCTGGCAGGAACTGTGAAACCATCTCGCAGCAAAGAAAGTACTAGCCACTGCTTTAGATTCCTCTGAACAAAGGAACCTCATCGTTAAACATCTTGGTTGCCTCGAAAACCCGAGTGGAATGGCATTTCCGGAAGACCTAGGTCCATGTCATGCGCCAGGATGTGAAGAAATCGTAGCCTTCATACGTTGCCATTACTTTGATCGGTTCTACTGCTTTATGCATTTGCCTGTGTATAGTTGGTGTTGAAGGTCTTCCATGAACCTTTCATATATCATCGTATTTTGCATATTTGGAACATTGCTGGTGCATCACGAGATGTCGACAAGGAATATGTAGTGAAAACATTAGCAATCTCCAAAAAAGTTCAGATGCGGAAATATCCATGAAAATCCGATACCATGGTAAAAGTGCAAAAACGCGATGTAGCACGGGAGCCGAACTCGTGACGTCACAGCTATGAAGCAGCACCTCTACCACTGTGCCACTCAAGCCGTGAGACAAGCTCGTTGCGTAAGTCTGACGCTCGGGCACTTGACCAGTACAGCTTCCTACTCGTTCGCCTCAAGGATTCAGCAAAAACAAAACATTTACACTGTTACACTTTGGAAGACGGAGTTCTTCCTACAGTATTCGCTCCTGCCGTTCCGACGTACTGTAAAAACAGTTCCCTTGTAAGTGTTCGCATCAGAAGAAGCCAGCTGGTAAGCAAAAGCGGAGCCCGCTCGATAAACATCGAGACGAAGCCCACGGTGGCGGCGATTTTAGTATTAGGTTTGTAAGTAGAGCTTCCCGCCACTCACTTTGGCGTTCCGCCAAAATTTTGAGAAGCCCAGCATCTTCTCCCATCAGCACATATATGCATAGGCTGTCCTATGACCTAGATTCACTATTGTTGCCATATTCCGTGCTGCGACTATGGCAGAAAAAATCGTTCTCGGCTGCAAGCAAGTTCAACTGCCTCTGATTAACGAGTTCAAAAGGCGAAGCAGTGCAAGAGTCGCGGTGGAACACATGTGGTACGATGGGTCCTGCCACTGTCTTTTTCGACACAGCGAAAGTACGGTTCCGGAAGTTCAAGAGCAGAGACTTTTCCTTGGAGGCCCGACCACGGCCTATATGGCCAGCTGCAGTGAATGTGAAGCGCCTTCTGGAGCTGGTTCAGGAGGAGGATCTCCTGAATCCGTGAACTGGCAGAGGAACTCGAGTGCAGTTACACCACCACAGTTCAACACCTGCGTTGCCTTGGTAAAACATATAGATATTGCGCATGGATACCGCATGAAGTTAGCGGCCACCAGCTACAGGTGGTCAGGGTGTGTGAAGAAAATTCTTGACTTTACGGCGGAATTCTTCCTGGCTTGATATATCTGGTCCCTGGCGACGAAAAGTAGGTAGTTATTAGGTTGGTGCATAAGTTCTCGGACATTTTTTGGTGCATGAAATATTTTTATCACAACATACGAACAACAATATCAAATCATTTGAAGTAACCACCCTTTACATCAATTGTCTTTCGCTAACGTGCTGGTAAGTCATGGATGTCTTTTCTCCAAAACGTGGCCGATTGTGATTCGAAAAATGTGAGCAGTGCCTCCTTGACATCCTCTCGGTTCCTAAAATGCTGGCCGTCCAAATAGCGTTGAAGGCTTGAAAACAAATGATAATCAGAAGGAGCGAGATCTGGTGAGTAAGGTGGGTGTGGAAGAACGGTCCATCCGTAGTCCGCCAACTCAGCCGCCGTAGTTCTAGCAATGTGCGGTCTAGCGTTGTCGTGTTGAAAATACACCTCCACTTGCTCTCCTCGTGTGGTTTGAAGGTGGGCCCTCAACTTCCTCAGTTGGTTGACGTAGACCTCTGCCGTCACTCTTATCCCTTCGTCCAGCAGCTCCCAGTATCCTACGCCAAGAACGCTCCACCAAATGCATAGCATCACCTTTTTCACGTGGTTTGAAGGTCGGGTTTCGGAACGTCCTCTGCCTCTCCAGTTACGTAAACCCACTGTGCCCGCCGGTGATAATTAGAGTGGAGTATTCACTTCTCATCCCCGGTGACAAGGTTGTCCAGCCATCCGTGGGTGCGTCTTAGGGTAAGGAGAGACAGAACGACATCGGCTCTGCGATCCATGTCATGTTGTGTCAAGTCGTGAGGTACCCAGCGACCCAATTTTTGCACCTTGCCGATCGACTTCATTATCTTCAACGGAGAATTCACCAACTGCAGACTTCGAGAACCACTGCTACACAGTACTTCGAGCAGGAGCACTCTCGTTGTAAACATCCTTCAGGCGACGATACGATTCGTTGGCACTGAGGCCAGATTGAATATCAGGAATAACATGAAGTGCCGAATATGCGTCTCAGTTGGGATGAATTGCCTAGCCATAATAGCTGACGTTAACAACGCAGAAGTAAATGTTAGGAACAGTTTTGTAGCCCTTTCCTTTCTCTATCGATCGACCATTTGCACGTTGATACATGTGAGAAATTTGGCGGGAAAACGCGCTTTCAATTCAGGAGGGATCAAATGTCCGAGAACTCTTGCACCAACCTAATACAATAACCAGACGCGAAAGCGGCAGTGGCTCAGCCGCGGCGAACAATAGATTCCCACACCAAGTCCGGAACTTCACCCAAAAAATGTAAAGCTCAGTGTCTGTGGAATTGCAGAGGAGTCATTCACTGGGAGCTGCTACCTGCAAGTCACCAGTGATGCCTACTGCAGGCAGCTAGATCGCGTCGAAGCAGCTCTTCGTGAAAAAACAAGACAAGATCCTCTTCCTTCACGACCACGCGCGTCCATACGTTGCGAGGAAGACTCAGAAGAAACTCCAGTGTTCCGAATAGCATTTCTGGCCCACCCACGTATTCATCGGACCTTGCTCCAACGGACTACCATCCGTTTCTTTCGTTGTCGAACCATCTGCGGGGGAACTGTGTCATGTATGAAACAGTTTCACTTATCCTGAGCCAAGGAGAGGCATTTTTCCAACTAAATGAGAAAATACGTTACCTAACCCTTCTGGATTTAATTGCTCTCTCTCTGTTGTTGCACATGACCACTCTCATGACTGTGAAGGATCTTCTACACAGACCATCAGAATTCGAAGATGCGGCTTGACGGACCCAAAACCCGCTTGATAATGAAAAGCAACAAAACGGATAGAGCAAACACACGAATTTGGAAGTGGACTCTTATGTATAGTTAAGGCACAAGTTGCAGGAATTCCAGAAAGGGAAACGGATCGCAATGCGTCCGCATCACATCGCACCTCTTCTAGCCACATTGTTGCTCCTCTTTTTCATCACAACTGGCAAACCTCGTCGTTTAATACGAACATCTGCAGCTCCTCCAGTGCTTAGATATAAGCTACGTGAGTTACTAACAAACATGTTTTTAGGGTACAAAACAAATGAAGGTTAGAAGTGAATGATGAAGGACGACGTTAGTCAATCACTTTTGAATGGGCCACGCGTTCTACTCCGAAAGGATGTCGTGGAGGCGATTTGAGTCTGTATTTGGATTACGCAATGACATGCTGTGGGTAGCCGCTGAACCAGCCGGCGCTTTATCCGTCCCAAACAGGTGTGGTACCCCTTTCACCGACCCCAGAAGGATGGAAGGCCTAGTTACGCGAGAAATCCGAACCAGGAACTTCGTATCAGGTTTACATGACAACCACCACTCCTCCGACTGTGCTCCACGTGTTCTATTGTGGTGAAATTATGCGGTCCTATTCTAGCGAAAGGATAATTCTTTAATAGCAACCTTACTGGACAAACTTGCCTGCCTCTAAGTCATAGATTCAGAGTATTAAAAGAGGTGGATATTATGAGCACAAAATGTCTAAAGACAGAGAATAAATTGATGAAACAGCAATACTCTCGTCCGTTTACGCTGTCTAGCTGAGCGCAGGAAAACAGTCGGGTCGAATATGTCTGCATCGAGCTCTGCGTTCGTCAGGTTGTTTGCAACCTCATTGAAGTTAGAAAACGTGTTGGGAGTCACTATGTCCTCAGTCCAGCTCATCTTCTATCATTCCTTCGAACTAAACTGTCTAGGAGGGTGGCAAACTAAGAAGCTTCCTGGCGATGCCGCATACAGCTCCTCGATCAGCCTTCCTTGCTATGAGTTCACAGTGTTTTTCATGATCTGTGTCTCCTTTCGGTTTACTCGCAGTCACCCCTTCCCTTGCCTTCAGTTCAAGCTCGGCTGCTTGCTCGTTTATTGCTTCAGCGATAAAATTCGAGAAAAGTACGATGTCGAACGCAAAACGAAGATTTGAGGGGAATCTATCAACACGTATATCCCTTTCGTTCCACTTCTGACAACGGACTTCGCTGTTTAGCGACTTCATACCCGCTGGATCGTTGCAGTGAATAACATTGGCGGTCACTCCGTCTCGCCTGCTTCCCGACTGAAGTGGTAAGGGGCGATGGGACAGCTGAATCGTCCTATTCCCTCCTGCGTTTCATTGAGCGAATGTCCTCACATTCTCACAAACAACAAATACAAATGTATTTTTCAACCAAGAAGGCTTCTGTATTGAAGTTGAAAAATTCTCACAATTGCTAACGTTAATCGTAATAAGCGAATCATAATGAGCGGCAGAACTTAATACGATTAACACTAGTTAAAGATACAACTATGTAACAGAGAAAACGCCATGTTCTGCTTTCTATGAATTTCATGACGTTCTTCTTTAGAAAACTAGCGGTTTCGTTTTATCAGAGAAGATTTACGTTTCCTACAATGTACGGTAAGTTAATGACATTGATTGCACTCTGTTGAACTGAAGCAGAAAATGGTCAGAAATATCTGACCAGATCTTGTCATTGTATGGCCAAAGACGCACTGATATTGTCTTCACGATATTCTGTAGAAGTAGGAGGCGTGACGCATTCCGCAAAGGGATTGACTAATGCCGACCTTCACTGTAATTCTTTTATTAGAGAAGTTATTAAGATAATTGCATTGAATGCATTTCGTCGAACTGAAGCAGAAGATGTGCTCTACTTAGGTGCTGATATAGACGAGGTGATGGCCTCTATCGCGAACGGAACATTCGATACGAGACCGTTTAACAGGAACAGGCTTCTTCCGCCGTTCTCGCGAGATCTACGTCAATTCCAGGTGGGTCAAATAAGTGGCTTGAACTCTATCGTTTTCATTGCTTTTATCGTTTTCTTCTGCTGAAGCACTCCATCGTTCGTAGTAGCATGATTTAGGCAATTATGCTACTTTTTACCTGAAGGCATCTTATTAATGGTAATGTTAGTCTTATGAGCAGTGGAAGCGCGTTAATCTCCATTGTTTCCCGTTTTCCTCACACCTCACATCTTAAAAATATATACATCGGCATAATGTTTCCTGTTGATGTGTTGGTTCCTTGAAGCAGTGCCGTTAGGCCGGGGATGTATGTACATCCATCACTGCGATGCCATCATGACGGCTATGACCATTCCGTCCGAATAATCAAAGGAAACTTCGTTACGGCGATGCGCGATGGCTTCCCGTGTTCAAGGCTCGCATGGCATAATTTTCGCGCCGTGCGCGGTGTTTAGAGTTGGTCTTGGGCGGATCGCTGTCACGCTCCCTCCACAACCTTTCACGTCGCTCTGCAAACGTCATCGCTGCGATTCCATCGTGGCGACGGGAAGTATGCACGAGGTCAGGGCTCGTAATGCGCTCAGTAAATAGTAATAGTAATAGTTCATTACGCCCATTTAAGATGGACGTGAGATACAGTCATGAACGCTCGAGTCTTGCTGGCAGCAAGTGGCGACGGCAAGCGCAGCAGCAGCGTCAGAGGCACTGTACTCTTCAGCCGCACGCACACTTGGCAGCGGGCAGTGGGCAATGGAATGTTGGCAGAACTGGTCTCCGCCCATATAATTTCACTGCAGCAGAGGAACAGCGCCGCAGCGGCAGTGAGGAATGCCCGAGCTTATTCCTCGCTGCCACTGTCGACGCGGCCGCCGCCGGCAGAACTGCGGCAGAACTGCGGCAGTGGAAGTGTGCACACTTTGTCACTGCCGCCTCCGCTGTTACAGGGCGACTTCGCTCCTCCACACTATGCCTCAGTGTGACTGCCGCACTGCCGCTGCGGAGCGTGCAGGCGGTTTTTCTAGTCAGGACCTACTGCTGTTCGCTTTCCCTCCTGCCTGCGCTAAAGCAGTCCCACGATCGGCTAGAGCGCAGACAGACAGAACGCTTCAACGGCAATAATGATGTGAATTATTATTGCCGCCGCTGATGGTTAAGGATAGGGCCGTCGCTTTGCTGCAAGTGTGAAGACCTTTAGAAAGAGAAGCGTCCGCGACTCGCGGCAACGAGCTTCTATGTACTACGAGTATGAGGCCTGGGACAGTTAACAGATGATCGCCTGGAGTCGACCCTCCTTGGATTGAAGTAGTAGGAGCAGACAATGCCCGAACCAAACTTCCTGTTTTTTCTGCATGCTATTTACCAACAGCTCCTTGTGGAGCTTCGGCTTCCACCACAAAGGTTGGCTCTCCGTCGTTCCTCCGCATCGCTTTCATTCCATTCACCTTTGAACTTCATTCTGTAGCACGAGGTGACCTTTGAGAGTAGTTCATACAAGTGTTATTTGGATTCTTCCAGGCTCATAAGAAGGTGAAACCAAAGAAACGCAAGCTGAGTAAAGTGCTATAACATCTCGGTGCACTGTTTAGCGAATCCAGTACACATACAAATGATTAAAAATGCCTTCTATTGGAGCATTTTAGAATGAACCAGAAATATCGTTTTGAATGATAGAGACGTGTTACTTTATGTTCATTCATAAAACGTTTCTCACATATTTTTGCACAGATGAGTTTTTAAATCAATTTTTAAACAAAGACAAAATTTGCCTTTGCTAAAACGTACCTATTCAACTTTCAAATGCATATTTTTGTCTTGAAAAATCCGGGTTTTAAAACGACAAGTGTTCAGCTTGTGATGAAAATGGTATAACGGAACTTCAGATTAGTTTTTGAATGTAAAGTTCCTAATTTTTTAATTGGTGAAAAGAAACGTATGTTTTAATAAGTGAAAAGCCATTACTAATGTTCTATAATAAAGCTGTTAATCACTAATTTGTAGCGATTTTACACAAAACTAGCTCGAGGGCTTGCTCGCAAAAAGGATAAAATGGTGGCCTCAAAAAATCATTCTATACGTTATTATAATACAAAGAATTTCAATGAGAAAATCACCGGCAGAAAAGACTACTTCTGCTCTCTGTAGAACCAATGTCTGTATAGACGGTAAATTTCACCTGCAACATTTTGGTTTGCTGAACAAATTATGGAATTTTCAGGTCGCATCCCGGTACAGTTTGGGGTTGTGCACGGTTCCGAAGATCATGTCCACCATAAATTTAGCCATCTTCTGTTTCCTGAAACATCCTGAGAGGTATATGGTTGAGAATCGTCAGATTTCAAAGGAGCGTAGACGAGACAGGTATGCTCAAAGCTTATTTGCTAAATGCAGACCCTGACGATGTAAAGAACACACTCCTCGTAATTGTTTTCGAAAACTGCTCAACTTCACCTAATCGTACCGCTACCGTACGGCAGTTACGTCGGTGTTTTGTACGATTATAAGATTTTACACACCGTACAACTGCGTCCAATTGATTTCAAACTGTATCTTGTATTCAGATGAAAGACATAACTTTTAGCGATTAATATAATTAAACGAAATGATATGTTAGCCTTACGTTTTGCTTGGTCACAAATATGAATTCAAAAACCTAACGAACATAACCCTTCCCCATATGCTCCTGCAACGCGTATCAAAATCGCAAATTCAAAAAGACCGAACGATCCAGTGACGAAAAAGGGCTTAAAAGGCTTGTGAATCATTCACTGGGTTATGAAGTACCGAAGACCATATTAAGACCGTGCGGCACTGAGATCATTTGCAAGATATTGATGATTCATAGAACACGGACTGTCTGAGAAATCTCTTTATGAAAAAAGACCGTTCGGTGGAAAATTTGGCCGACACATGGCGGGGCTCATCGTGGCGCTTGATATGAAGCTTCGAGAGACGAATGTTAGTGCTCTCCTATTTCCTCTTTACGATCAGACAACCACTTTAATTTGCCTCCATATTTTAGCGGGGGGAGGACCTCCATGATGTAGGCTATTTACCTCCATGAACACGGGTGCATTAGTCGGGTCAGACCCCAGAGTCCCTTTCCCAGAATCATATTCCTTTTTTGAAAGTTGATTCCCCCAAGAATCATAGCGCCGAAGACTACAGTACTTCCCCATGTCAAATTGATAGAGGGCCTTCTGAACTCTGCCTTAACGTTCTGCCACTTACGTACTGAAAAGGGATCTACATCACTATAGTTCTTTCTCAAGTTTTTGACTGTTTTCTCACAACTACATGCTAATACAGCGTCGAAATTCCGGCCTGGTTCTGACATATTTTTTCTGATACTCAACCAGAAAGCAAAACCCAAAAATACAAAGGTCTGTTTTTTACTGGTGTCGCAAGAGATGGTTTATAATCCACAGAACTTCAGAATCATTTTATATGTTTTGTAAACATTTCAAACACGAATGTACAATTATTATAGAGTTCTTGCGCAATGCAACCCTTTACACTCCTCAGTTCTTCAGGAAGCAGCATGACAAAGGCTGGAGTTTTTAAATCACCCAAAAGGCGTGTAACAGTTTTTCTTCTCATGAGCAGCTTTCAAGTTCTCAGAATATGGCTAGGATATGACCGTTTTCGCTACAGAAGACAGCCTTTAAATAGAAATGCCTAGGAAATTTTCACGTTTTTATGCGTACAGGTTACAGTATCTGTTCAAAGGGGCGTGCAAACATGAGCTGGCCTAGCTCATCCAGGATATCTCTAAAATTTGCCGTCATCCGCCATCCGATAGACAGGTTTCTCAGCGCCTACACAGATAAGTGTCTGTGAGTTGTTAAAGAGCTTCACGGTGTTTGCGTCCAGTTATCTTCCTGATGCCAGCTTTAAAGGCATTGTGACTATTTTTCTATCTTAAGGAGGGACTGTAAGCACCTGTGCTATGACTGTGGCACCGACATAAATTGCTTTATCGAAAGATTCGACTCGATAATACGATATTCCTCGAATGACTCTTCTTATTACCTTGATGAATTGACGTACCACCTGGCGCCTCTAAATTGGTGGGAAATCCTTTCCTTTCTGTTTTGGTACGAAATCTGTTTTGCAGGTTCTGTTCTGTTTTGTTTTGTATTACTGTAGAATTAAGGTTTTGTGGCTTCAAAGATGAGCTCCGGTCGTTCAACTTTATCAACTATGGAAATAGCGGCACTGACCTGCAGGAGATGGCTGACGATTACGATAGACTTCTTGAATATGCGAATGTCGAGAGATCCATGAGGGAGGAAATTACGAAGGAACTTCTAGGTATGGTGTTGACACAACCAGCCGTTGTATCACCGAGACAGACGTTCGGTTACTCAACACTGAAGAAGTGCGCTGTTCTCGTTTATGGGGCAGTCAGTGAGGGTGAAAAAATCGCGTTCAACACGAGTAGCTTTAAGATGTAGTTGATGTGCAAACCGTATAAGCTCTTGACCACCTTTTACACCCTCCACCTTTTACAGTTGACTCGCTTTTTGGCAGATTTATTCGCAAATATTGAAGCATTAAGTAACCACAAATTTCGTACTTAAACTATAAGTAGGATATATACAGGGTGCGCAAAAATTACTCGCACAAAGATATCACAGTGTAACTTCAACACAAATGCGGATTTGACAACGAAACTTAACACATAACTTTGTTATTCCCTTACTATTAAAAACTTTTCAAAGTCATTCGAAGTGGTCCCTTTTCATACGAAAACAAGTCCTCAAACGTGTAACGAACGCATCACATGTAGATAGTCTTCGCGCATCGTTCCATGCTTCAGTTAGGGAAGCTTTCAGAAAAGCCAAACTTGCTTGTCGAATAGAGCAAAGTTTGCTCTCAATAACTGACTATACAGAGAAATATAGAGGACTCAAATCCGGTGAATTCGAAGGCCAGTCTTCGTGCGCAACAAAATCCGGGAGCTCACTTTTGCACCACTGCTGCGTTGCCCTCGCCTTATGTGCAGGCGCAGAGCCCTGCTGGAAGCAACATCTGTCATAACCGAAGTGTGAATCAGTCCAGGGCTTCAACACGTCCTCCAAAATCGTTTTCTGGTACTCGTCCTTGCTAATTTTGACGCCGGATTCGACAAAAACTAATGGGGACTTGCCGCTTGAAGTAATCGCATTCCAAACCATAAGTGAAGCCGGCTATGCCGTTCTACCGACCAGTTTCTCGTCGCAAATAGCAGCTTCAACATTCTGTGGGAGAATGCGATCGTTCTGACAATTCAATGTGGGTTTCAGGGTGAAAGCTTTCTCATCAGAAAAACGATCACGGTGTGCATGCCATTCGCGAACCGCTTCAGCAAGTTCTTGCATCTTCATAGTCGCTGAGCTTTCATTCTCTAGGTAGCTCTTGAACACGTTGGACACGATATGGATACATCTTAGGCTTGTTCCTGACAATTGATCAATCACTGCTTGCAGAAATATTGAGTTCTTGAGCCATTTTTGGCATCGAACGGCGAGGATTACGACGAATCTGCTCACGAACCTTTCCGGAATGACAGCAGTCAATTTTCTACCTCGTCCAGTCCTGTCTGATAAAGTCCCAAGCTTCTTGTATCATCATACACCGCTCTTCGAGGAACATTGAGAACATTGGCGATAAAAACAGCGCTACGACCAGAAAGGTGCAGACTGATGATGGCCGCTCGTTTCGGATTTCGCTTTGCCATTACCGCTCTGTAAGCATTCATGAGGTCAAGCTTGGAATGCGCTTGCGTATGGTTTAATTGTATAACATATTCCAAGATGGAGCTCGGAATCCAGTTCTGCTAGTAGTTGTTGACTGCATCGTACCCTGTGCGGGTAATTTTTGCGCACCCTGTATATCCTCCTTGAATCCACGCTAAAATTAAAACCATGACACAACATAACTAAAGCTACAAACTATTGCTTACGCTTTCCGCTTTCGTCTCTCGTAACAGAATATGTTCCTTGCCCGTACTTGTTTTTTCGAACTCGATCCTATAATGCTTTTATGCTATCTAACTCGGAGGCCTGAGGAAGAAGCGCCGTGCGACCTGCTTAATATTTTTGCGAAAAATGGCTTGTGAAGAAGCACTGGACGACGCTAGACTCTCGGGGAGATCCTGCGCAAGAGCTGTGGTCCTACCCAACATGTGCAGATGGCGCAGCGGACGCGTTTCACGATTTCGCAGGAGAATTCGCTCCTCCTGTGACGTCATCAGTGGGAGGACTACCGCCGAACAAATTGCGTCTCGATCGCAGGTGTCCTCATCTTCGCGACGTCATGCGGTGTTCTAGGGCAAGTCCTGTGCTCGTACTGCGATCGGTCAGCGAAGTTCTCAAGTATGTTAGTCTTAAGATGACGAACATTTTGGACCTCTCGTGTGTGAAAAATGTACTAGCAAATCACCAAGCGAGAAGCCAATCGCCCAGCAGGGAACAGCGATGTCCTCATTGCGTGGCGATCCTGATAATTGCGGGAGTGGTGTTCGCTTTACCTTTGAGCACCTTTTTCCACGTTCGCCACACGTCGGATCGCTGCATCCGCTAAATTTCGAACTCCCACCAGAATAGCCATCTGAATTCGGGAAACAGACATTGGGTCAAAATTATTTCGCGTCATAGTCATGGTCGAAGTCGTGCACAGTGATGGGTGGGCGGAGAGTCGTTGGATACACCGCCCTCAGAAAGGGGCGGAGCGAAGGGCGCGCTGAGGACAAGATGTCCGGGCCCCTGCCTTCACATGGAGGCAACGCATTTGAGGCGAAAATTGAAAGAATCTAGAGCGAAGAGCGACGTTCTTCTTTCTTCATTTGTCTCCATAACCGAACCGACTGGAAAATGACTTCAGAGTTTCCCGAGATGCATTTACCAATCGTCTCCTATCAGATGTCACGCCAATTAACGACGGTCTCGCGCGCAGCAACTTGTCCAAAAAGGGCGGGGCGGGCAGGGCGGGAAGTGGGCGGCGGGTCGCACGGTGTACCGAACGACTGCCCCCGGAGCAAGGTCTTAGACCCTCTTAAAATTCGGGCCTATTTTTACGCGAGTTTAATGTCGAGTGTTTTTCATTAATTGTAGAGACAATGTTTCTTCGAGTTGAAAGTTTAGAGAAGAATGCTAAGGTATCCTGACGGAATTGACTTTCTTATCTATCCTATCCGTGAGGGAACAACGCTAAGGCGACAGTTGCATCCAGCATCCCACGACTGGCACCTAGGAGTTCATCTCTGAGTTCACATAGGTGTTATTGTGTCCTTTGGCAGGAACTGAATGTCTAGAATAAGTTTAAAGAAGAGGATGAAGAAGCAAAGCGCCGCAGGCCTCCTCCCGACTACCATAGATCTGAACTTTCGGCCGCTTTTCTCTGTCATTTTCAGAAGCTGCCAGTCGTCTGAATTCCTTACGTGCTTGCGCTTCGCTTCCAAGCGAACGGATAAAGCATGACTGTGAACACCTTTGATGGAATCACGCTGATTCGACTTCTAAGGGATATATGTAGTGCAGGCAACTGTATAGAATGCACTTTTGGCGTGCACAATTTTTAAAGTAGCCGTTACAAAAGTGATTGCCTTCACAGGTAATGGATATTGAAGTTTTCTTCTGGTGATGGAACTGTTCAGTAGGCTTGGTATGTGCGCAATAGAGAGTACCGACGTGAGCTTTTGTTTGCTCTGTAACATATTAGACACAAAAGAAGGTGTGGTGTGTGGCAATCTGTACCTTAAATCACTAGGACTGGTAGTAATACCATTGTTCCTTTAATAGTGTAACCATGGCTAGTTACATCATCAAAGGGTCACGAATATTTCGTGCGATAAACGTCGACTTGTGCAAAAACCGAAAGGATGTAAGAAAGAATTGACTGAGGTTTGTTCTTCGTTTCGCGGTGCTCAACTTTATAAAGCAGAGTAGAGTACTGGAGGATCTTGTCAACAGTTCCATTCAACCAAGAAATGGCATTGGACACCGCTGTTGATTCCTACAGCATGATTTTTTGAAACCTCGAGCTGCTATAACTAGTAGCACTACTATCAGGTCTTTATTGGCATTTCTTGAATCAGTCTCACCACTAAGTAGTTTCGAGTATTTCATGCTTTAAACGTCGACTTTTGCAGTGGGAAAAGTGAGACATTCAACGTATTTCTCCGACAGCCGCTCCGTAGCCGAGAAGGCGATATTCTCGAACAGTACACTAATGAATATTTTGATGGAAATATATTATTACGACTTCATAATTTTCAACTACAGTTTGCCGAATCCTATTTTCTAGTTAGTATTGTACACATGCTTTTTGTGTCTCAGCTTACTCATTGAGCTTTGATTGAGCCTGCTGATCTCTGTCTATGTAATTTGTTCAATCAACTGGTATTATATTCTACCAAACATGCAGATTTATAGATTTATTTGATAAGTCCAATTTCTTTTCCCTACTGCCTACCGGTCGCTCTTGTTCTGACGTGCGTTTTGCAGACCTCCAATTGATTGTAAGGAACCACCTGTTTTAATGTCATAGTGTTTGCAGGTCTCATCTTTGTTTTATTGATTTGAAGGCTTCTAGATTTTTAACAAATAAATGTAAAAGTGTAAGTTGGAACAGTTGTCATAACTTCAGGTGGGGACTCCAATCGCATCAGTTTTTTGTTTACACCTTGTACACAGGAATACACCAAGGGTCACAGGAACACACCATTCTCTCACGTAAAGCAAAAGATGTTCGTTCTTCAACGAGTGCAATAGCATAGTTTGCAGTCAACTTTACAACTTCCCCACGGCATTCAAACCACCGTAGTGGCCACGATTGCAACAGAGCCGACGGTATTTCTTTGTAAGAACTTCTGTGCAGGTTCCGCTTCCATACTAGCAGCCCTTACTGCTCCTCGCATATGATGCGGTGACCTACATACTCACTCGATACCTTTTCTGGCTTATTCTGATGTGATCAGCGATTTCACAACTGGTAACACCACCATCAACCTCTGGCGCAGGTGTCACCACTGAAGCTGGCGGTAGGTAACCTTGGAGCAACTTTTTGAGTTGTCCAATGAAGTCCGGTTTCGTTGGCGCAGTGGTCAAGATTCACAGTAAGCTGTCCCACTTGGATGACAAACAAAGAAAATTCGCAAAAAACGTAGATGAAACAGAGGGTCTGTCCTAGTCGGGAGGGGCCAGCGCTGAGTTGACAACTGCGCCATAAATCCCACGACGCCACATCACATTCCCCGAGTTTGCATGAGTGCCATCGCTTCATTTGGCCGTAGCTGAAGACCTGAGGCAAATTCGAACGAGGGTTTGGGTAGGCTAGACGTCGCATTCCCTTTTCCGACAAGGATAGATCTGAAGGATACTAGGATTGATCCGATAGATCCGTTTGTTTTTCTCGGAGCACAGGAGGGACGGGTAGATTATTCACTATCTAATATAAAAGCTCGTGACGCAAAGGCATTTTCACTGGTTCCTGCGCATCAACGGAAACATCAAGCAGCCGATAATGAAAATTCGAAGCAAAAGTAAACAAATTCGAAGGAAAAGTAAACAACCACTATAGTAGGTGTTGGTGCCCTCCCTCGTCGCATAAGCTCCCATGTAAATTCAAATGAAGTTCCCCTTTGTTATTTTTAAAGGAGATCATTTTTGTTACCGTTCTACTATTCACTGTCAATATTCTTCCGAGCAGGCTTTCGGTGCGGCGCTTTGCGAACAGTATTGTTAAGATTCATAAATAAATCAATCCAAAAAACCCACTAGGACACGATGCGCTTGCAGAAAAAAGTTCATCTAGTTAATGCTACGCTTGTCCTTCTCGTTATCCTTCTCATTAAAAGTCTTTAGACCTTTTGTCAGAGCAATCCTCCGTGTTAGATTCTCTAAAAAGCTGTTTGGCAATGCTCTTGATCGGAGTCCTTCATGGGTTATGAAATACAGGGCAGACCGTATTTCTGAGACGAATTTTCACAGCCTAGTGGCAATCTTTGCTTCTGTATCTCTAATCGCAGAATTTTGAGCCGCTGCCCACTGATAGTATCTATCGCCTTCACAAAAGGCGACGAAATGATATTGAGCATAAGCGCTCTTCGAGGTTCATTTTTTCCATCGTGTTGACTCTGGAACGCGTTTTACTCACGAAAAAATCTTGAATTTCGATTCAAGGTTAAATTCGTTCCTCGAGAATTCGCTCAAGGATCGTCATGTTGTTCGGAAGCAAGTGAATCGGCAACTGAATAGGTAATTCGAGCAGTTATCCATTTTCATTATCCATTTTTTGGAGTCGTCGTAGTTAGACGCCAACTGTCAGGTTTTTTATTTTCGATAAAACATGGTTGCTAAACTCCGCCAACCACTCTGCAAGTTACGAGAACTTCGACTTCCACTTGACAGCAAACTTGCCGGAGCCAGTTTCCTAGCCTGCTCTCTTCTTCTCCAGACTCTGTTCTAGTAATCCTTTGGAGGAGACTGTGGATGAAATAAAATGCTTTATATAAAAGTATATTTAGGTGGATTAACAAGATTTATTTATTATATTTATTGACGAGCAACATAAAAGCACAAACAAATTAAAGTGGACAACTATAAAACAACAAAATCGTGAAGCGGACAGCAACATTCTGTACAAACAAAAAACATGTAGGGCAACAGAACCTGTTAGCACAAAAAAGAAAAACCATTCGGAAAACCATCCATCAAATTTAAAATGACATATTGCCGATGATAAGATTTCGAAAGGTTTGACCCTAGGATATACTAGCCCTAGAATATAGTAGGATTGCCTGGTCAAGCCCTAGGATTGACCCTAGGACATTTAATAATTGGATGAGCTTCGCAGGTTCTTGAACGTAAAAAATTGAAGCTAATATGTAATGTTACAGTTGGAATATAGGAGATTCAGGTTCCGATACCAAATTATTTTACGCCGGACTTATTTTAACGTTATTGTGCGGAGTGATCAACAGTATAAAATTCACAGCTATTTGTACTTCATTTTTCTTCTCATTTCACATAAACAGCATAGCAGTTTATTTTGAATGCCTTATTTCTTCGCTGTTTCTTTTTCAGACCACCATGTCCATTAAGCTGAAGGCCATTTGTCTATAAACACATTTACAAGCGCTCAAGAACCCATATACATATATTCGCCGCAGGACTTACTCCAGCTGTGGTATTTCATAACCGAAAATAATAAAGTCGTAATAGTAAAGCTCGATAACACTGCGAAGTAGCGTTTTATTTGCATACAACTCATGCTCGGCTTCCACTCGGAATGACGACGATGAAGTAGAGTGAGGCGATTTGCCAACTAAAAGTGTACATATTAGAACAATTTCCCTCTATAATGAAAGCGTAAGTCATTCAAGAAGCTGTAGTGTGATAGCTGTGCTTTGGCCGCCCGTCTAAGGCCTATGTTATACTTCGGCGACGCTGCTGTCACCGACGTCGCCGACAACAGCGTCATCGAAGTATAGCACAGGTCTACCCAACACTCTGGATGTCGTCAATATACTGAGGAAAAAATTATTTTCTTAGACATCCACCGTTTCTGACTTGAAGGTGAGGTGGCTAAAAAATACGGGCAGTTCTTTGCGGTAGCACTGAAATTAAGGACGTTTGTTAGTTCCATCATTCCGTTGTTCTTTTCGCGCGATTCTGATCTAAAGAGTGTTGATCCAATTTTCTCATTTTCAGATGTGTTTGTGTTATGTCTGTGAAAGTGAGCGTGGTGTTGCACAAGTCAGGAATTCAGGAATGAAGACTGCTTACATCGGTTGAATAACTGCCTTTAAACAAAGGACCATCTAGGAGATCATAAAGCGTTACAAAGAGACTGGGGAACTCCCGACCGTCCGCGCAGCTGCCGTATAACCCCAGCGACAATTCAGGAGAGTATCAATAAGGTTCGTTTTCACATTCACCGGATCCCTGAGGAGCCGATGAATAAGATGGCTACGGAGCGCGCAATCAGTAAGGAGCGAGTCTAGAATCGCTCATGTTCACTTCCTCAAAGACGCGATGAAGGCTATGGGATTGAAGAAATTCTGGCGAATGTGTCCGCTCAACTGCGATGGTCGAAACTCTGTTCACCGACGAAAAGACCTTCAAGGTTTAGCCGCTTCACAACCTTCAGAATCACCGGCAGGTGCTAAAGACCAGAAGGCCACCACCAACGTGCACAGCTCATTTTTATATGGGTCAGGAACGCGCCGTGCCGCATTGAGAGTTTGTTTTCAGCTTATCCCATCGACCAGTAGAGTGCAGATGAACCATATCAAAGTGATGAAGCGAAGAAAACTGAATGAGAACTGTTTAGAGGTTCTTACCCAAGACTGCTTGCTTGATATCATCGCGTTGACTAGTAGGCACTCCAACACTTTTGAAGATGTTGTACAACTGGGCTCCCATTCGCCGCACACCTTCACTGCCATTCTCATGACGAACGAAAACGTAATTGTGGAGATTCTCTTTAAAGTTGCAGTACCTAAACAGATGCGTCACAACAGATCTTCATCCTACCGAAATACCACATATTAGTTTGAACGTCGAAAAAATTCAAAAAATAGCTATCAAAATTGGAGCGTCCTCAAGTCAAGACGTTAAAGTCATCTCCTTTATTCTTGTTACTAATTGAACACTAAGCTATTGTGTATCGGTGAGTTGGAGGCCAGATACCTAAGCCATGGTCGAAGCTTCCTTCGAAGACGTTATTAATCTAATGGATGTTTTGGTTTTTATGGTGAACAATTTCGCAGCTGTAGAAGCGACAAAGACTGCTACTGAACGAAGCACTGCGTCGCCTAAGTACGTATGACTGGTGTTGATTAGCCAAGAATGTGGTTCGAGAGTGGTTTGAATCAAATGAAACAGGGTTGATTTCTACAACACCATTCATTCTGTCTTTTGTGCAGCATCTTAATATATTACTTTAGTTTGCCTTCCAGCAATATTTCGTCACAGGAAAACTTCTCTTGAGAATGACTATGAGTGTAATAGAAATGATATTCCTCTCCGAGGTTTCAAGAAATGAAAATGAAATGAATTCCATGGAATCAAAATGCTGATGTTAATATTTTTGCAGTGCTAAGTAGTCTGTAGTAATAAATAAATAAATAAATAAATAAATAAATAAATAAATAAATAAATAAATAAATACTCTTATTCACCAAGTCAGTGGTGCTAGATGAGCACCTATAGGGCTGTCGTACTCTCCGTTTGCGTCGTGGATTCTCAGCAGCTCTCTTCGAAGTTCGTCCACAAAACAGTTCAAGTTCGATTTGCAACCAAAGCAGTACTCAAGGTATTCGTACGGTCCTTTTCTGAACAAACAGTCTGCTAGTCTTAAACGGCAGCGTTGGCACAGATGCGATCAGAAGAAGCCTTCAAAGAGCCGATGGCATTGGGGCAACACAGTAAGGATAAATGTCTACTGCAATACGGTAGAGTGAAGGTGAATTTTATTTCATACGAACGGAATTTTAGCAGTATTTCGGCTAAATATCCCAACATTCCTTTTTTCAAGCTGTTTCGTGATATCTCGAGGCACATATTCATTAGTAACGGCGTTGCAGTCCTCTTCCCAAGGCTATAATCTCGCTGTTTTTCCTTCTCGCAACAACTCTTCATCTATTCTTATTCAAGAAATACAGTATTATAATTAAAATCGCCAAAATTGACGTATCTTAATCGCTTCTTAAGAGGTGTCACAGAGATTCCCATACTTAGAGAAACGAATTCGGTATGTTACTTAGGTCAGCACCTTAATTCCCCTTTAATTCCTTTGTTCCTATGGCAACTAGGAGATTCTCTTCTTCTAGAAGACAGTGAAGTTAGCGTTTTTTCAGTTATCTTTAGTGTTCCAGTAATGTAGGTCTTATACTTTAGCTGGAGGGTAGTGCAACATTATGTCTGCGTCGCCCGGTGAGTAGATCATATGTCAGCTCGACTAATTCAAATGGACCAACTCGATTTGGAGTTGATGTAGATATCTTAATACCGCAGGGCGCGTGTAGCGCAGTCGAAGGAGGCGCGACTGCCGCGTGACCCGATATCAGGTAGCTGGTTCGGATTTCCCGCCCAGGCCAACCAAGCCTTTCCCCCTCCGGGGTCGATGAATTGGTACCAGGCTTATCTGGGTAGGATAAAGCGCTGACTTGTTCATCGGCTGGCCACTGCAAGTCATTGTATGGCCAAATACGCATTCATGTCGCCTCTACGACATCCCGTAGAAGTAGAATGCGCTGGCGCATCCCAGAAGGGATTGAGTAACGACGTCCTTTATCCTTTATCCTTTATCTTAATACCGCGCATACCATACAAATGAAGTAGGCATATCACATGGCCGTCACATGTGCATGCCGGGACCTATTCGTTGGCGTCATGTTGGTGATGGTAGAATTTCTTTCAACAGCCTTTCCTTACATCCTTCTTGAACAACTAATCTACGACTGGAATTTTACTAGAAAACTAGTTGAAAGAAGATGACGACTACAGTTTCCATTTTCAACAATGTAATTAAAATTATTCAAAATTAAAAAGTATGATAAAGGAAACACAACATATGTACATAGAGTACTTCGTGAGAATCACCTAGAAACAAAAATACCGTCGCAGTAGCACATGCTCAACAATCGCTCACTGTTCTGAAGATTAAAAACTGAGCAATTAGGAACGAACACAACTCACAAAATGCATTTGTTCACAAAACCACTAAGAAAGCGGTCAATTGGATGACGAATGAATGCCAGACGTGTAGGAGCGAGAAACTGATAGGCATACTTTTTGTTTCTCAGAACATAACGTTCTTCGCAGAAGCTGAAAAAGGATTATAAAGAGGTATACAGAATAGAGAACAACATCACCACCTATATATAAAAGAGTTTGTCCGTCGAGTGATCTAATTTAAGTGAGATACGCCGCATCACCCACAACGAGAGCTGTCGAATGATCTAACCTCAGTTAGGTACGCCGCATCACCCACAGCGAGAGCGGTCGAATGATCTAACCTCAGTGAGAGGTACGCCGCATCACCCACAGCGAGAGCGGTCGAATGATCTAACCTCAGTGAGGTAGGTACGCCGCATCACCCACAGCGAGAGCGGTCGAATGATCTAATCTAAGTGAGGTACGCTGTATCATCCACAGCGCGGTCGAAATTTCCCATTGAACGTGGGAATTGTTGCAGCATGGGAAGCGCATCCTTTTACTGCTTGACACAACAGCACCTACGCGCGTTCCTGAGCGTCCAGATTCAGAAGCCGTGCCGCCGACTTCGTGCAATTAGCATAAGAAGACCACTAAAGAGGTAAGAGTATAATGGGAGACTTCGAGGATGGAGAACTAACAGCGAACAGGAGGTAGCGACATGGAGGAAGCATCGGGATGGGGGGGGGGGGCGATAGGGGGATCAATGAAGCAGGCCAGGAGGTAACACCAAGAAGAGTTTAGGCATTAAGGTGAGACCAGTATTGAGTTAACAATCAGGGGGGAGGGGGAGCAGTTAAGAGGATCACTAAGGGGATCCATTACCAGTAAGAGAGTACGGATTTAGAAGATGTGACATCGATGACACGCAATGGGCGTTCGCTCGCCGTCGTCGTGTGTGAGCGTGGGAGAGCTACTTAATTGGGGAGAATAGTAAGGAGGATTCCGAGGTGGAGGGGTTCTACCTGGAAGAAGGGACCTGGAGTCGGGACCAGGACTAGGAACCAACAAGAAGGGAGCCGTAAGGGAATTCATACGGGGAACAAGGAATCTGCCATATGCATAGCCTTATCAGGCTCGACGTAGCGGCAACTGCGCGCGCATCTGAGCTTCTTAATTCGGAAGGCGGGTCTTCTGAGCTTTCAAATCCAGAACATGGGCCCTCTACGTCACGCAACAAGGGTACTGATTCTGAATATGCATCACCGACGTCTGCCATTAGCATGGGAGGCCCACTAAGGATGTGGTGGTGAAGGGCAGTAAGGAAACCTTTAGGTTTACCAGGAGAGCGAGCAGGAATGAAAGGAACAACCTGGCGAAGGGGCCAGGACGGGAAAACCAGCAAGAAGATACCAGTAGGGGTTAAAAGTGGAAACAAAAAAGTGGGCCAGGAGTTGGGACCAGGAGGGTGGGGGAACTAAAGAGGGAAGGGAAGACCAGTAAAGGCGAACCAGTAATTAGATCCAGTAAGAAGAATTGAGTGATGGGAACCTGGCTTCGGAAGAGATGTCAACGATACCCGGAAACGCTAAATGTTGAGCATGAGAACGGTTGCGAAAGAGCAACCTGAGGGACAGAAGTACTGCGCAGAGTAAATCAATGGACGGCCCGGAGAGAATGTCTATGGTGAAAGTACCGAAGTGGCGAACGGCTTGATGCCGATAAAGCAAGCAGCAGGTCCCAGATGTTAGCGAATTTTAAGTTTTACAAAAACTACTTTCCATAGGTCAATGATACTGCAAAGTCGCGCGAAGCGCGCAAGTGCGAGGCACGCCTTTAGGCGTGTCGGAGCACTTGTAAGCTAAAAGAGCGGATTATGTTCAGCTTCAACAGAGCAGCGAAGCTCGCGGGAGCTCAAGGGTCACGAATTTCCTGCCGTAAAGTCATTATCTAACCTGTTCAACTAAGTAATCGAATGACCTTTGTTCGAATTTGAATATGCGAATTGGGGAATTGGGTAAATCTCTCCTTCTACCGCGACTTTCTCGCGATCATAGGACGATTTTGTGGGATATTGTAAAAGAATTTCTCTTAGAGCTTCATCAGATTGTGCCGCTATGCAAACAAAAAACTTCTTATAAATGAGCCATATGGGAAAATTCACATGGCGCTCCCCTCATGTTCCTTTTTTTCTATTTTTCATTCTCTTGTAGGGTCTTCTTAATATGCTCTAATGTGTATTGTATTTATGAAAAATACAGTTTCGGTTTAACTACCCAACTTTGAGAAAAACTCTGTCGAACGACTGGTGTATGTGTGTACCGACGGGCATAAAATGACCACCGACAATCTAGCTTACCCCCTCTCTTCTCGAAAATGCGTGAACTCGAATAGTTGAATCTTCTCCATCTTTCTTCTTAATTTAAAATAAAATCCTACATTTGGAATAAGAATTTGAATCTCAAGAAATCGAAACGTTTCTGAGCTATAACACGGGGCATGAACAACATCCGAGCCAGGCGAAACTTGAGCCCACACCTGCTGGTAAGGAGGGATGCTCTGTGCCATTACACTACCTGTGTTCGAATTCAGCCTGGTGCTAGAGTTTTGATCGCAACAAAACTGCGGCGATGGCGCGACCACTCCTCTGTCCTGTGGTTGGCCGGGCCCGCTGTTTTCCTCCCGATGAGATCCTTTGACCGGCCCAAGGCATGGGAAAGTGGCTGACGTCGATCGGTGCAAGCTCCACCGTTTCGACTCTGCCAGTGCACACCGATCGTCTCTGCGCTCTGGCTGCGAAATCAGCCGCTCTCCGTCTATACTCCCATCCTGCCGGATGGCCATCGTGGGGCCCAGGTTCCGCAATACCCCGTCACACTACGGGAAAACAGCCCCAGCAGAGGTCTGTGGAGTCTAGTGAGCTCTGCGTACACCTCCACAGCCTTACGGAAACTGATTTTTTAGATTAGTGCCTCCCGTGCTGTTGAGCGCATAGGGCGACGAACTCTTTCCACCACTGCCTGTCTTTGGCTATTTCTTCACACTCCTGCCTAGAAATATTCATAAGTCCAAGTTCCAAGTCATTCAAAAACGTGCGACGCCACGTGTTTTTGGGCGGCCTCTGCTTCGCTTTCATGGCGGTGTTCATTGCATGGCTAATCTTGGCAGGCAGGCATTCGAAGAATGTGTCCGGCCAGGCGGAGTTGGCGTTGCGCAACGGTTTCGTAGAGGTTGCTCGAGCGGCAGCGTTGTAGTACTTCTTCGTTCGTCAAGCGGTCCTTATAGCGTATCCTCATTATTTGTCGTAGACATTTGCACTGGAACGCGTTGATCCGTCTGATGATGCTAGCTGACATCTTCCATGTTTCGCTAGCGTACACTGCAGTGGAGACGACTATCGAAGAATACAAACGCAGCTTGACGCTACAGTACCGGACGCGTCTTTTGAATAGACGCCGAAAAAACCGCACTTTTGCGGTTTTTGCGTCTTTTTGCTATAACTCGGCAGAAAGTCGTCTATTTGAAAAACCAAGGGTACGTCTGAGCTCAGGAGATTTAGCTCTATCGTTCGGTATATGCATTTCATACGAAAGATCAAAAATGGCCAAAATAGAAAACTTGCGCTCCATTGAGAAGGCCAGCCGCGGACGAGTTGTCGGCCGCAAGGCGTCGAAAACCTATTTGAAATTGAAGGCGACGTCCACAGTGGCTTAAGCGTCCGGAACACTGCCGCTGCCTTCGCAATTCTGCATCGAACGTCAGCTTCAGCATCTCCGTTACTCGTGATCATGCTTCCCAAGTAGGTGAAGTTATCCACTACTCCCAAGCGATCCAGTCCTACGTAGATGCCGTCTCCCGATGTCGTATTTCTTGCGTGCATGACCTTTGACTTTTCGGGACTAATTCAGAGGCCGATTTTGCTTGCTTCCTGGCTAAGGCATTCCGTGCTTCTTTGAAGAGTATCGTTGTCCGCAGCGAATATGGCAATGTCGTCGGCAAAGTCCAGGTTCATAAGACGACCGCTAGACCAAGGGATACCCCTTTGTACGTCGGCTGTCCTTCTTCTCAGTACGTAGTCGAGTGCGATGTTGAAGAGCAACGGTTAGAGAACACATCCCTGCCTGACTCCTGTGGTGACTTCGAAGAATCTTGTATTCCCGAGAGTTGTCATCACGCAGCACGAGGAGTTATGGTATAGACTTCTAAACACCTTGACGAAGGTCGCGAGGCCTCCATAGAGACTGAGTATTTCCCATAGTGACTCACGGTGGACACTGTCAAATGCTTTCTTGAAATCGACGAAGTTTATGTAGAGCGGGTAGCGATACTCCAGGCACTGCTCGATGATGTTGCGTAGCGTAAAGATCTGGTCGCAACACGATCTTACGGAAACTACTCGTTCAATATAACCGAGGGGGATTTCAGAGTTTATTCTCTAGTTCCTCCTAAGTATGGTTCTTGTTGCTCAACATGTATCGTAATAAATCCCATGGAGTTGCCTACTCTACGGGATACTCCCGCGAAAATGTACCATAGGCCTCAGATGCTTCCAGGTCTCTGGGCCACTGCGCAGATTGGATCGCGGTGTCCATTGTATGGTGTTCTGAGTCTTCTTTCCGTGGACGTTTGGAAAAGCGTGGAGTCGAAACGCAGAAGGCGAAGGAGGGGTCAGTCCAGACAGCTGAGTTCCACTGGTACGTCGTGCAGACAACACAGTTCAAGGGCAGGGCCAATCTTAAGGGTTCCTTTTCCCACTGTTTGAGTACCATCTGAGTGACCCTCGCGTACCCATGGGGCGGAGTTAGGGGCGCTACGGGCACGTGGATCGTCTCTGCCTGTGGTGGGGCCACTGATCCCAACAGCAACATCGTTATGAAAATTTTGGAAACACTGAACAAGAAACAACATCTTAACATTGCTTCTGGCAACATTGTTAGCTGCGATAGAATTTCTAGTTTCTTCGTTCTAATTTCCTCACTAGCCTGCGGATGCAGATCTACGGCTTGATGAAAATGGTGGATGTGAAGTGCGTTGAGCAAAGATATCCATGCACATGTTGCTCATAAACATTTAGCATGTAAAGGTTAGAGGCTTATTTTTTTAGAATATTTGGTGGCTTTAACTGGTTCGTCACTACAAAGCTTATCAGCAGAGATGTGCGGGAATTCTTTCGAGAAAAGCGGAAGACGGAATGACGGAACGGAAGAGCTCAAAAATTGTTCCCCAGTATCATTTGGCAGTAGCTGAAGCTCTGGAACAGACTCAAAGGAGGTGGTGGAGAGGCAAGACACCGTATGCCCTCCTCCGACTAGGATAGATCTAGTGTCCCCTATGGTAAGCAATGATAGCAGCCTAAGAGTGCTTATAGTACTATGATCTCGAATTGGTGCTCCAGGCCTAACCTACGATTATTAGGGAAAGATAAGCGTGCTCCGGATAAGGAATTTGATCCTTGATTGAAATAGAGAGCGGAACACGGATGGAACAGAAGGACTAAAAACGAAACCGGATTCGGAACGGTTTGTTTCAACGGAAATTGCGCACATCTCTGCTTATCAGCTATATGAACAATGTATCATTGTGGTCGATGACAATGGACAACCTTTTCTAATTCTTCCGTTCTCTTCGCCATCCAAGAAGGGAATGTGAGATGTAACCATATTTTTCATGAAAATGTAGATGAAAGTTTTTAGCCTTCATTCCGCTTCTCCTACTTGTGGTTGAAGCTGCGGACTTAGGAGTAGCACTCTTGGACGTTCCATCTGGTTGATCTCTGTGTCCCACTTCTCATTTGCGCTAGTAGGTTCAGCGTAGTCAGATGAGTTGAAACAAATCGTACCTCCAACGCCACTTCTCCTTGCTAATTTCTCGTCCATGCGCTTTGAATTTTTTCGGATCTCTTAGATAGCAGAAGATACCAAGTGCTAGCGACGACATAACCTTCGGTATCATACATACGCTTATTTTATAGCGTGGTGAGGTCTGGAAGGATGTTAGTCTTACTAGTGTCTCTAATTGTTATGCAACAAAATGTGTTATGCAATAATTCAGCGCTTTTTGGTAATTGATTGGGAAAAAACGCAAAAAACCTTCGTCCACCGCTTTTCAAAAACGCTCTTCAAGCGGTCCTTTAAAACCAATACAAGTTTCGGCATCAGCACCGAGGTTATCGATAAAGTGAAAAACTACAAATGTTCAAAGATCGTGCAAATGCTGGATGTAATGGCATCTCGCAGTTAGTGGTTGACTTCATGTTAATGCTGAGGGTTCCAATCTGCTCGTTGTAGTTCCATATTGCACGTTTATAAAGGCATTGTTTTCAAAAACAATTTAATTTTGGATTTGAATTTTGGTCGCAGTCGTGTACTGACTGACGGCTGCAGTCTGTTGTATACACCAGGGGTGGGCGGAATTTCTGTTTTCTGTTTTCTGTTTTCTGATTTTCTGGCCATTTTGGGCAAATTTTTTCTGTTTTCTGTTTTCTGGGAAAATGGCCGAAAATTGGCCAGAAAACAGAAAATAGAGCTGCAAACAAAATTATATAATAGAAATCCAATAAAGAGAATCCAAAAGTATCATAGAATCATGAGTTTCATCTCAAAATAATGTTTCTAGTGTATTTTAAATTGCAAACATGTCAGTTTCTAGATCTGCTCGTGTAGAAATTGCGCCGTACACTCAAAACGATGCCGCTTTGTTTGTTTGATTGTGAAAGTGCTGCTGACATAGAGTCCCTTCACAGGACATTTCTCCACTTTCATAATTTCGCTTTGTATTCTCTTAAATTTCTGCAGTAGTTTAGAATATCTACGATTACTTAGAACTTTATGCAAAGGCTAGAAAACTAGTGTTCTGAGGGGCATTTCATTATAATATATGTTAACTAACCATGTGCCGTAGAGTAATTGTGGGTAGGATTATTCTCCACCTCCGGTTATTGAAAATTGTTGGCTGGTCTTTCCCAATGATCGTAAAGCAAAGCCTTTGACGGAGCTGCTTTTCTAACTCTTGTTCAGCTTTTGGTTGTCAAGCATTAGTGAGAGACTGAAACGTTTTAGTTACCCTTGACTTCACTGATGTAGTGATAGAATAGTGACATAAAAATTTTAATTTATCACATCTATCATCTGTCGTCCCGTTGATCATCGAATTGCTCGAGCGGGTGCCAGCAGCGTCTCCATTCGTCCCTGTCGCGTGCCAGAGTGGTCCAATGGATCCTCCTCGCTCGAGGGACACGAAGAGCGTCATATCGTTCGTTCAGGGCTTCCACGAAGATATCCGACCAGCGCGTTGGTGGGCATCCTGGTATTCTCCTGACATCTCGCGGAATCCAGCCAGTGACGGCTCTCGTCCAGCGGGTGTCTGCGAATCGCATTACGTGGCCGGCCCACCTAATTTTCGACGACTTGGCCCATGCGACAGCGTCCCTGATCTTCGAACGTCGGCGAAGTCGTGTTACTCCAAGCATCGCGCTCTCCATTCCACGCTGCGCGTCGCTGATCACGTGTTCATCCCGCTTCCGTATAGCGCAGGTCTGAGGAGTATGTTAGGGCAGGAAGAGCAGTGGAATCGAATAGGCTAGCACGTAGTCGGACGTTCTTTGTCTTCTTCACGATTTCACCCTCTTGAAAAGCTCTCCAAACAGCTCGTTTCCTCATACCCAGCTCCGGTGCTAGGGCGTTGCTCATGTTGACTTCGCGAACCAGATACACGTAGCTGGAGCACTCGGAGATGTTCGTTCGGTTGAGCGAGAATGCGTCCGTTTCTCATGAACGTCGTTCCGCTGCAGTTCCCACATACACGATCGAAGTGGGCTAGCGTTCGCTCGGCCTGGTCATGCTCGGTGTTATGATGTCATCAGGAAACCTAAGATGGTCAGTTGCCGGCCGTTGACCTTCACTCCATGTCTTCCCATTCCAGTTCGCGCATGGCGTTTTCGAGGGTGCTGAAGAGCTTTGGGGATATGATATCTTCCTGCTGAACCCCTCTCTTCACGTCGATGATGACGTCGTTGTGGAGTGGTGAGATCTTGGTCGTTAATCCACTTTGACTCTGATGTACTGAGTAGGAACATCCTGAGCGAGCAGAGCTTCGATGACTGCCTCCGTTTAGACGGCGTCGAATCCTTCTTCAGGTCGATGAACGTAAGGCACAGCTGCCCGATGAGCTTCGTAATGGTGTGTATGTGGTCGATCGTACTGGATCCTCTCCAAAATCCTGCTTGTTCGTATGGCCGTCCTTCGTCAGCGTTCTGCTAACCCTATTCAGGAGGACTGGAGTGAACAGCTTGTGGACTACGGGCAGCAGGCAAATCGGGCGATAATTGCCAATGTCGGGCATGTGTCCCTCCCATGCAAGTCGAGATGTAAGATGATATGAATGTATGAATAATAATAATATGATGAAAGGGGTATATGTTTGATCATTATTAGATAAGGTCTACGTATTTAAAGAAACACTTTCACCCAAAAGTTTTTACGCTGACAGCCTCTTCAGTCGCACTCTCGTGTTGTTCTGTGAAATATCAAGCTAGAACCCAAAACACCTTTGGTCCGTGTTTGGTGCTCTATAAGGCCAGTCTCTTACTAGTGGGACCCCTAATCTAGCGAATCGTCTGTTTTGAGATTACACCAACATTTGGACTGTGAGCCTTAAACCGCTATATTTTAATATGAATGCAATAGGAAAAATTCATCATTTTTAAGCCATTCCTATAAACGCTTGCAAGTTAAAACACTGGTCCACGACTACATTTCTAGTCGTGCAAAAAGCATTTGCTACTGGACAAATGGATCTTCGGATTGAATAATTAGGTAGTATGATAACTGCGAAATTTTCTGTTTTCTGTTTTCTGATTTTTCTGTTTTCTGGCGTTTTTGACTTTTCTGTTTTCTGATTTCTGTTTACTGACGAAAGCGATTTTCTGTTTTCTGTTTTCTGGGAAAAATTTCAAAATTTCCGCCCATCCCTGGTATACACTAGATGAGTTGCTGAAGGATCGAAACTCGCTGAAGGTTATTTGACAGGTCATACACGGCGTTGAATAAGAATACGCCGTGTATGACCTGTCAAATAATCTTCATATTCAACGCCTCTGTACTGCCTGCGATGTGTTACGCGACGGAAACCTGGCCCGACAACAAGACAATCGCCAGAGCATCGTGCACTGGAGAGATGTCTTCTAAGGACAAGCCTTCGTCAGCAATGGCAAGAAGGCCTACGAAGTTCGGAGCTACGGGAGAAGTCGCAATTAGCAGACCCGCTGCAGTACATGAAGAAGTCCAAATATCGCTGGGCCGGACACCTGTTTCGACGAAAGGAGATAGATGGAGTCTCCGTGTCACAGAATGGCTCCCGAGAGACCATAAGAGACCACTGGGACGACCGCCAACGCGATGGGCAGACTTATTCTCAAGATCTTTCAGAGAGCGGAGTCTGCCTCACTGGATGCAAGCAGCCAGAGATCGAGCGGTCAGGAAGCGTTGTGGTCCCCGCTGAGAAAACCTCCAGCCGAGAAAAGGACCATCAAAGTATCAAAGTAAAGTAACTAAGTCATACACGGATGTTAAGAAACATTGAGGCAGAAAACTATTAACTTCTCGAATATCTCTCGAAAAGATCAGTATAAATAGCTTTTTAAGTAAATTTCCCAAAGAAAAGCTTTTTTAGAAGAAGCCGAAAACTGGAATACTTTCAGTAAAGAATATATCATAGCTGTTACTACTTGCTGCCGATCACGGAAAATGTTTCATATAGAATCCTAAAAGCTAGACAAAAGAATTCTTTCTTTCATTTCTATTCTTCCAATTCTTTTTCTTCGAATTCTTCCATTTCATATAAGGCCTGCGGACGAGAGCCGAAGAAGGCTTTATATTCTCTGAGTTTGCTCGTCCAGGTTAGGGACGAAATGGGCATTACTCTCGTACGGCTTATTTGTCTTTTTTATGTGGAAGCATTTCGTGTTGCTCATCTGAGGATGATTAGTACCTGTCGACGGAAGGAGTTCTCCACAGTTCGACATACTTGTCGATTAGAGATGCGTGCCCTTTGATCGCAATCATCGCGAGCGGCGAAGCGAGATCGATGTGCGGAGAAGAATGCAGGTCCTCAGACCTTTGTGCATCACTAAGGCCCCGTTTATACTTCGTCGCGGCGCGACGCGATGCCATGTATAGTGGCCATATTGATTGTGCAACGCTATCGATCAATTTGGCCTCATTGCATGGCCATCGCGTCGCGCCGCGACGAAGTATAAACGGGGCCTAACTGAAGCCGTGAGCGCTCGCATTGAAAGGTCTTGCTCACAAAACCAGCCCGCGCAGCAGCGTGCACCTTCTAAACCGTCTTCGTTTTGTCCGTCTTTTTAAACAGTATAAACTTTCCTATAACACCGGATAACGAAGTAGAGCAGCAAAGAATGCTCCGCAAGAATAGCGCCGAACGGGTGCGTCACGATGGAGAATCTGGGAAAAGGCGCCGAAACATCAGAGACTCTCATGCGCCATCATTTCATCCTATTGTCCCTCTCGTAGGCTTATTCTCCACATACTGGGTCAAAATCTTGTCTCGACCACATTTACTCCCTGTCCCTTCCAGCTTTTCCTCTGTTCATGTTATGGCTCGAGTTTTACACCATTTCCAAACCTAGACGACGTTGTCATGAAGGTCGAGGAACTTCGTTCACTCCGCCGCGCGACCGCACGCACCAAAATGAGTATCGCTGCCGCCTTCCAGAAAAAGGCCCATTCTTAGGCCCTTGTGATACCATCGCTCACCCCGAGCGACGCCTAATGATATGCACCCATATCGATTCCATCACGCCGCCCGATCGATATGGGAGCATATCGTTAGGCGTCGCTGGGGGTGAGCGATGGTATGACAAAGGCCTTAGAAAGGTTGCGCGGCAAGGCGAGAGGACCAGAGGTAATGTAGCACCACCAACCTATTATGCGTGCAGCTCAACAAACTCAGTGAAAGGAATTTGAGGAGCCTGTATAGACGAAGATATTTAGGTTACATCGGGCGTTTGTTCCATGGCCTCTGAATTGTAAAGAACTTTGGCGGTTGTTCTAAAGTATTAGGTTGTCACATAAGTTCTGTCCGATTCCAATAGGCGTTACTTTGTGATTATGTTTCTCAGGGATAGAGAAAGCAATTGTATATAGCTTGTATACTATTTTGTGGCGCTTATTTTGCTCTTTAAAAATTGATAGATAGTTTTTACAAAGTCGTGAGCATTGCATCATTTTAGGTGCTGGACAAAACCATGAAAAAATGCACCTTCGTGTAATGCTTCATGAGTCCAGGCGTGGCAACAGTGTGAGCGGGGCAACTCGGAACATCAAGATAGCATGGAGAGAGGATTCCACTAACGAATGCACCGTGCGCTGATGGTACCCGAAGTTCCGTGTTGGAGACGTGGACCTCGAAGATAAGGACTGTTCAGGACGACCACCCAAGTGTGATGACGGGCGTTTGAAAGAAAGAATGGAAGCCGATCCATGAGGAACTGTACGTAGGTTGGGTAAAGAAGTTGCGCTCAGTCGTACAACTGTTTCGAGGCACCTCGATGCGGTAGACAAAGTGAAGAAATTGGATAAGTGGGTGCCCCACGAATTCACTGAGGACCAGCAGAGGTGTCGCCTGGAGATCTGTCCTTTCCTTATAATAGGGGACGAAAACGATCCGTTTCTCGACCGGGTAACTACCTCGCCCGCTCATTCACCGCACCTAGCCCTCACGGACTTTCACCTTTTCAAACATCCCGATGGCTCCCTCAGGGAGACAAACTTTTCCAAAGAAGCAGGTGTCAAAATTGCCTCTAAGTGTTTCTATAGACGAGTGGTTTGTTCAGCGTAGCCAAGATTGGTACAACTCTTTATTGCGGCTTACGTTTCGGCGTCGTCGCCTTCTTCAGAGCCTGGAAAAGTCGAAGTCATCTGAGAAGCTACCCTCCCAAATGCCATTTCATTCTGCAGGAACCCATCCAAAAGGCTAAGAGACTACGAAAACGATGCCGAAAGAAGTCGAAAACACCCATTCAGTATGAAAAGAGCCGTGGTTCAGAATATGTTCCGCACTGCTCGAGCGGTTTCATCTGAAACCGCGGAAAGGGCCTACTCTGTGAATATGGCGCACCGCATCGCGATTCAGAATGGATATGCTCCCACTGGCGGGGCTAGTGGGCAGAGACGACAGCCAAGAACCGCTGAGGAATCGCAGCGAGAACAGTCAAAGGTGACATTCTGTGTCCCGTTCATTTCGGACGCTCTGACCGCAGCCATCCGTGGCTGCGTTAGGAAGGCTGAGCTGCAAGACGATGTGAGGGTGGTAGCAGTGCCACCTAACAACCTTAAGAAGCAGCTGGTCCGGAACCGTTTGTATGACCGCCTATGCACAACACCATCATGTGTTGTTTGTCCTTTTGGGAAGGTTGGTGACTGTCAAACGTCTGGTGTGGTGTACCTGATCAGATGTGCAGAGTGCGGAGAGGAGTATGTGGGTGAAACAGGTAGACCCTTGTGCGTAAGGATCAAGGAGCACTTGGACGGGTTGCGCAGGTCCCAGGTCTCCACTCCCTTGGGCGAGCACAGGGTGCGGCGGCACGCGAACAGCTGTTTTGGGGTGGAGGTCAAGATCCTTGCGCGTGAAGATGAGATTTCGGCGCGCCGAACTCTCGAGGCGCTGTACATTGCGGCGAAGTCCCCACAGATCAATAGGAAGGACGAGTGCTTGGCTGTGACCCAAGAGCTGGCGCCGTACGTCGCCCTCTGCGGGTTTTGACCTCTGGGTCATGACCCATTAGGTCCCTAAGGCGGGTGGTCCCCCGGGCTCTAAGCTCATTCACCCATCTTTCGTCCAGCCAGGGTGACGGTGGACGCCTTTTGTCCACATCTAAGGTTAGCCATGTTTTCGACTTCTTTCGGCATCGTTTTCGTAGTCTCTTAGCCTTTTGGATGGGTTCCTGCAGAATGAAATGGCATTTGGGAGGGTAGCTTCTCAGATGACTTCGACTTTTCCAGGCTCTGAAGAAGGCGACGACGCCGAAACGTAAGCCGCAATAAAGAGTTGTACCAATCTTGGCTACGCTGAACAAACCACTCGTCTATAGCAACATCAAGGATGCCAAGGTTCATCGAGAGTCGAACATGGAATCTAAGTGTTTCATTTCTTCAGGAATTTAAAATTTCTTCCGAAATGGGATTAATGCTCTTGAATATCGTCGGCAGAACTCCATTGATTGTAACGGTTCTTACTTTGATCAATAAACTTTATTTTCTGCTGAGATGTTGCACCGTAAAGTTACCGTCGAAAATCGGACGGAACTTATGTGACAATGTAATACATACGTCAAAGTTATGCATCTGGATGGCTAATGTTCGCAGAGATGGAGGAAGTGTTTTACCCGAACCACAGCTACATTGAAGATACAGCATTCAGAATCCTGATTATTAGTTCGTCGCACAACGTTGAGAAAATGAAGATGTATTGAACAATGAAAGTTGTGCTCGTATTCATAACGCTCCCATTAGGAAACGTACTATGTCTGGTATCAGATCGATTTTCACCTCGAATTTGGAGCACTGCTGAAAACGAGGAGAAAATCGTTATCGAAACGATTGCTAGCTCCCGAAAATGTTATTCATTTTTAAGTTTTTTTTTAATAATCTGAACGGCGTCATTGAACGGTCAAGGCGTTTTCCCGGTCCTATTCTCAAAGGCTAAAAAATATTGCTGCTGCTACAAGCAAGTGATGTCGTACGTAAATATGAGCCCAATACTTTGAAATTCCGTGAACACAATAATAACAAAGCAAAGTGGGAGCAAAAAAGGATAAGATTACAGAGGTTTTTCTTCTTCAAAGCGGCTTGCTTCGCCACCTATGTATAGAAAAACTCTTTTTTTTTTATGACACCTTGCCGTCTTAGGCCTGAGTTATACTCCAGCGGGAGCATCCGCGGAACGGCGGGAATCGCGCCGAGACTCCTCACCTGGCCAATCGTCGCGCCTCGCCACGCCCGCCTCCGTCGTGCACCATTGGTCCGCGGACGTTCCGCGGATGCTCCCGCGGGAGTATAACATAGGCATTAACAGTGGAGAGGAAGGTGACATAATTTTTCCGAATGTGCAAAATTATTAACTTTAATTCAACAAAATTAAGATCGAGACCTTAGTAGTTGAAAAGTGAAACCTACTTCGAATATTTCGTAGTATCTCACAAAAGGAGGCAAAAGCCGCTCACGATCATATGGACTGGTGTCCAGATCTCCGTGTTTGATAGCTTCTAAAGTCTGGCGAATATCATGACCTGGAAAGGTTCCAATGAAACGAACACTGCCACGCGATTCTGAAGTGACCACTTGAGCTTACGTAGCTGATATCCAAACGTGCGGGTGTTCAGGTCATGTAGGTCGATTGAGGACAACGCAATCATCGCATGAATCACAGCAGCAGTTGTGAGAATGATCGTTGCAAGCTTCAGAAGCCGCAGTGTTTTTCGAGTAGGCACCGAGGAGGAATTATGGTTGCTGGAGTCATCCAGATCGACCAAGGATGACATCAGCTATTTCAGGATCTCGCTTCTCCTGAAAAACAAAGCCAATTGCAGAGAATAACAGTTGAGGAATCATAATCGTTCGAGTACATGAGTTTGTAACGGACGCGGGAGGCAGATCATGAACGCATCATGATCACCATCTTCTATCACCTTGAAATCTGAATGTGTTTTCCATGTGTGATTGTGAACCGAAAAAGTTATTAGTTGGAGCTTTCTTTTAGTCAGAAGGTAGTGTGTCGCTTCTACGAGGTAAAGAAATGGACATGCACCATACTAGTGTATCTTCGTGCTGGGAAGTGTAGACTGTCATTTGTCTATAAATCCAGATGATGATGCTTGCAGTGACACGACCCACGCAAGCTAGAGAAGGCCTCCGAAGTTCCCAGTTTTGTCGACGTTCAAGGATCAGAGAAGCTGTCGCAATGGGCTACGTCGTCGAAAATTAGGTGGGCCGGCTATATGATGCGGCTCGCAGACACCCGCTGAACGAGAGCAGTCCCCGACTGAATTCCGCAGTATGTCACACCAGGACACGTTGGTTAGACTTCGTGAACGCCCTGCACAAACGATCTAACGCTCTTCGTATCCCCACGAGGAGGACCCATTGGAACACCCCAACACGCGTTAGCCCCAGTTTATACTTGCGCCGCTGGACGGCGCGGCACCATGGTCGGGATAGATATCGACCGGGCGGCGCGAAAAATCGATAACTATGGCGATTGTGGTGCCGCGCCGCGTGGCGGCGCAAGTATAAACTAGGACTTAGGAACGACTGGAGACGTTTGGAGATTGGTGAGCGAATGACTATCGTGCAATTCGACGAATCAACGTCATTCAACGGGACGACAGAGGCGGTACAGGTAAATTTGGAGTTTATATCGAGTGTGATCACATTCAGAGTTTTCTGCAATTTTAGTAGTGCTGCAGTTTTTTGTAGTACTGAAAATGTTCGCTAAACTAGAACAGCACTTCCGTTTCCCATCAATGTTCGATTCTCACGAAGGCTTCGCAAAGTCGCCGCTTCTGTGTAGCTTCTGTATAGCCTTCTTCTGTATAGCTCAGTATCGGCAAACTCTTCCTCTGTATAGCTCAGTATCGGCAAATCTAATGTTCACCGAGAGTGAATTTTATTTATCACACAATACTTGGAATTGCTCCTCCAGTGACGTGCCTGGACATCTTGCTGCAGAATTTTCTTATTTATCCGAGACTAATTCGCTTTGAACGCTGCCGCCCGGCGAATCTATAAAACACAGTTGACCTTAATTTCTATAAATTTTACTGGAGGTATAATACCTCGACATCTCTCTAGGTCACCTCCACCTTTTTAATGAGTCAGGAAGCATCCATGAAATGCTTTGAGAAAAGTAGAGTACATAGATTGTTGTTACAGGATGTTTTGTTGCGATCAAAACTCTTGCGTCAGGCGGGACTCGAACCCGCATCTTCTGCTTTCCATATAGCCTCTCTGCCAGCCTCTATCACGGGTGGGTGCTGAAAGACCTCGGGGATATCGCAGATGTTATGTGCGGTCAAACAGCGCCGGTGGTGTAAGGCGAACGTCGCTGCACGGAAAGCAGAAGATGCGGGTTCGAGTTCCGTCCGGCGCAAGAGTTTTGATCGCAACAAAACATCCTGTAACAAATTATAGCCTCTCTACCAGCCGCTCCAAGCTTAAGCGAATGTGTTAAAACATTGTTCCTAGTACTTGTTTTTGTTTTTAGGAGGTCTACCGCACATCAAATCGAACTCATCGTGCAACCCCAAACTGGAAACGTGTTTTACGCACTAAAGAATCATGTAATTTTCAAAAAAAATTGAGAAATTGGGATTTTCTTAGAAGGTCTACCGTCTATTTAATTGGATTTCTCATGCAATTTTAGCTTGGAAGCAGTTAATTCGGATATAAACAAAAACTGATATTTAAGGAAAAATAAAGTGCACTTGAAAAAAATTCGCCTTAAGGATTGCTGGGGTAGGATCCTTTTCTGACTCATTCGATAGAGCTCAAAATTCTGATACTAGAGATCGTAGGGTTTACATCAGTCCGAATGTTTAATCTGCCACTGCAAGCCCTCTGAGCCTTCTAACTCTTTATCGATTGTAATCACACCAAATCTGGTCGACCTCAGGCTCCCGTGGACGGCTGAATCATCATCGCCTCCCCAATGAGGGCTACCTTGGCTCAACGGTAAGCGGCGGGTGTCACTGCGCGAGTTGACGCTAAGGGCCTGTTCATACTTCGGGCTACTCAAGAGCTACTCGTCCTCCGTGCAAAACATGCAAATCGATTAAAACCGAACGCGCGCCACCGAAAAGTGTTCATACTCGAGCTCCGGCGCTGTCGCTCCAGTCGCTCTTGTCGCTCTTGTCGCTGCTATCGCGTAGTATGGATAAGGATAAGGATAAAGGACGGCGTTACTCAACCCCTTCTGGGATGCGCCAGCGCATTCTACTTTTACGGGATGTCGTGGAGGCGACATGAATGCATACTTGGCCATACAATGACTTGCGGTGGCCGGCCGATGAACAAGTCAGCGCTCTATCCTTCCCAGACGAGTATGGTACCAATTCACCGACCCCAGAGGGATGGAAGGCTTGGTTGGCCTGGGCGGGAAATCCGAACCAGTAACCTGGTATCGGGTGCACGCGACAGTCGCGCCTCCTCCGACTGCGCCACACGCGCCCAAGCGCGTAGTATGAACAGGCCCTAATTGGCTCCGCAGGCACTGTCCGCGTGCTTTGCCCGCGCCGCTTTCCGGCTTTCCCCCTCCCACCAACCGCAATAGCGCCCGAAGCTGTACCTCAGGGTAGTTCGACCCGAGCGATTGTGTTGATCAGAGTGCTGGCCTGTGGAAAACGAAGCGAGACGGCGACGAAGTGTCATGGAGATGAAGATGCTGCGTTGGAGAATTGGCATCACACAAATGGACCGTAACGATGACTTACGAATGTTTTGGCAACGCTCCCACCCAGCTCAAGATGTGCGACAACCGTCTGAGATGGTTCGATCACGCTCCGCGTGCGGGGGACAAGTCTGTTCCGAAGAGTACCGCAGGTGTAAGTTCAAGGTAGAAGAGCTCATGAAGATCAAGGCGGCGCTGGGTGAACACGTCGCATGTAGACTTAAAGGCAACTGTTCGCCACCCGGATCAACGACCTGACACAAATAAATTGCGAACATATTCGAGGCAAGCTGAGCCTTCTTTAATGTGAGACAAACGCTGAAAAATAAATAAGTAAGTGAGTTGGTAGTAATATTTTTTTTTAAATTCTGATTTCTTTGAAAGGATACGCAAGTTTTTAGCGAGACCTGTACTGAATCCTCTCTTCATGCGATAGCCCGAGTATATATGTGAGCTGAGAAGAATGCTGCTCAGTTAAGGTACCATTAATTCGAGAAAAACAGCTGCATGAACAATTGGAAGATTTTAGATGCGCGATGCTCAGTAGCAGAGGGATCCGCAACGCTGCTATAGAATTAGGGCGATTTTTGCAAAGCGAAATTTATCTGGACGCTTCATCAAATGAATTAGAACAAATTTTCGGGAGAAGGTGCCCTCAGAGAACGACACTGACAGCAACCGGTCCAGAAAGTTTATCTCAGAGAAGATCTGGTGAGGAGGCCTAGCCCGTCAGCTCTGTAAAAAGCCGTCTACGACCATGTTCTTTAGGAGGAAATCTTCGAGTTCGTGTTGGATGATTCCCTACTTTATCAAAAGCGATAACCTGCAAAGCATAGAGCTGAGAACGAATGCAACACATACATATTCTACAATATACTTTTGCAATGTAAGTTCTGGCATTTCATAGGCAACAAAAATATTAGAGTGTCAGAACGACAAAATCTGCTGTGATCAAACGTTTCGTTGCAAATATTCTCTTCCTTTTCGTTCGACACTCTCTTCCCTTTCATTTACTCTCAATATTCTCTCTTCGTAGGACCCTCGGCATTGTTGAGGTGTTAAATATACTTCTGTGCCAGGCATGGCTGCAAGCTGAATCAGTCCTTACAGTTTAGTTTATAGCTTGCCTAAATGGACGTGGGCTCTGCCAGACCGGACGAAACCGCATAAGCATCAATTAACGGGCGCGTGTAGCGCAGTCGGAGGAAGTGCCGGCCGTAACCTGCATTCGACACCACCAGGTTCTTGGTTCGGATTTCCTGCCCAGGCCAACCAAGCCTTCCACCCCTCAGGGGGCGATGATTTTGTTCTGGGAAGGGTCAAGCGCTGACTTGTTCATCAGCTGGCCAACGCTTGTCTTTGTGTAGCCAAATATGCATTCATATGGCCTACACGACATCACGGAAGTAGAATGCATGGCGCATCCCATAAGGAATTGAATAACGCCGTACTTTATCCTAACTTGACGTACTTCGTTTTCTTCACATTCTTTTTCATTAGCCAGAAGGTTGTTAAGCATGTTAGGTCTTTTTCTGCCCAGAACTGCAAACTACAAGAGAACGGCATTCAGAATCTTTGTTCCATTCGTTCGTTTATTACCTTCATTTCTAACTGCATTTCAGATCTTCCGGTCTACTAATAGTTTAGGAGCCTCTGGTTCACTAAATTCTAAAAGAAAAGTGGAACTGAAAACTTAGAAATGTACATTTTTATTGCGAAACACGAGTAATATACAACAACACGAGGTAAAACACATGATGAGGGGCACCTTCGCCGAAAATGACGTCCCGACAACTGCCGAAAGAGAAACGATCCACTAGAATGCACACCATGGGACGGGCGCCTCACCGTCTCACGCGAACGATATGGCGCCTTTGAACGGCCTCTGAAAGAAGGAGAGTCAGTCCTAGGCACTGCTTATACTTCTGACGCCGAGCGATGTGACGACATGTATAGCGGCCAAATTGATCGATCGCGTCACGTGTAGTGGATAGTGGCCATATTGATTGTGCGACGCGATCGATCAATTTGGCCTCATTGCGTGGCCATCGCGTCGCGCCGCGACGAAGTATAAACGGGCCTAATAGCCGAATTGATCAATCGCGTCAATACCGACCAATCGCCATTGATTAACTCGGCTACTACACATGGCATCGCGTCCGCCGATCAATTTGACTACTACACATGCATCACGTCGTGGGTCGCGCGCGCACTAAACGACCCCTTATATTTTTTTACAACATTTATATTTTTAAGAAAAAAGGGTTTTGCGCTTTAAGAAAAAAGGGGACTGCAGAAAAGCAGAAATTTCCATTGTATTGTAGGAAGAGGACACGCCATGTATTCGTTCAGCATGGCATTTTTTCTGTTGATTGATAACAACAATTCTGTCTGTCCTGAGATCTTCGTGGGCTACACACTAATCAAGGTGGAAAAACATTAAAATGCAATACGCATCTCCATTACAAAGCACTAATGAAGCGGCGTTGACACTGAAAAAAAATATAAACAGGGACACGGTCTAGACTACTGCACGGCGTATCTTTTATATATTTGTTTATTTATTCATTGCACATGGAAGTGTGCACAACGATAGGCATAAAAACAACCTTGTTAGGGTACGATACTGCGTTCAACAACCGCCATAAATTTAAACAATTGTAGACGAACAACTTACGCGGTGAGGAGTAATCTGCTGCACGGAAGCGATTGGTGTACCGGACTCTGACACCGACACTGAAATCACTAAGCGTGGAATTTCAGATTTCCAGATTCAGATCAAGATTTTTCAACATTTTCCAAATCCGTCTCAGATTTTAAGAGTCGGAATCAAATTTCAGATTCAGACTGACAGTTTGACAGACAGATTATTCGCCGGCATATGTGTTGGGGGTCGTTTAGTGTGCGCGCGACGCGCGACGCGATGCATGTGTAGTGGTCAAATTGATCGAGCGACGCGATTGATCAATTCGGCCACTACACATGGCATCGTGTCGCGCGTCACGCGCACACTAAACGACCCCTTGGGCTCTTTGTTTTATAGCGGTGCTCGCTGACTACGGATGTTACCAAGTGACATATGGAAGTCGTCAATTGTACCTGTTTTTAAAGAAGGACAGACAGATTTTCTTCCCGGTCTGCAAATTACGGACTTCTGAAGTGTTTCTGTGTATCATGGCCATTGACACGTACATGTATTACCGAGTGCTGATGTAGTCAAAAAAGAACTCCTACACTGCAGTGTAGCTTTCCTGCAAACGAGTCGGCACGATAGTTCACTAAGATGTGATAATGTTAGTGGAGCAAGAAAACATATGCTTTATTCTAAAATTCCTGCTTTGCATAATGCTCTTCTTTCCGTTCCTGGCGGGGAGTATGAGTTTCTAAAACAAACAGCAACATTCTAAGTAGTGTTCAGACCAGTCTATAAGGCCCCGTTTATACTTCGTCGCGGCGCGATGCGACGCCACGTATAGTGGCCATATTGATTGTGCGACACGATCGATCGATTTGGCCTCATTGCGTGGCCATCGCGTCGCGCCGCGAGGAAGTATAAACGGAGCCTAAAGTCATCAGCCCTGATCTCCAACTGTACTCAATTTTCCTTGTTTATCTTCTTATTGGAGCGCATATAGCGCAGTCGGGAGGGGTGCCGGCTGTTGTGTGCACCCGACACCAGGGTCTTAGTTCGGATTTCGCGCTCAGGCCAACTGAGCATTCCATCACTCCAGGGTCGGTGATTGGCATAGAGCTGACTTCTTCACCGGCTGGCCACTGCAAGTGATTGTATGGCCGAATACGCATTCAAATCGAATCCACGACATCCCTTAGGAGGCGCATCCCAGTTAGGATTGAGTAACGCCGTCCTTTATCCTTATTTTTACCTTCTAGTTCAATATCCCTCTCATTGTCTGCCCTTCGTTTAAAACATCGTTTCAGGTCATCGGCACAGAAGTATACATAAATCATACAGTACCGTAGGTAAATATCTGCCAAAACGCGGCCGGCGGCGGATTAATCCGCCGTTTTCGCCGCTTTGCCATAACTCTCTTCAAAGTAGATTATATTCAATGAAATGCACATTGCTGGATTCAGAACAGCATGATCTACCCAATCTCATAAAAATCAGGATTTTAGAAATTTTGCGTGCAAGATGACCTAAATTAAACGAGCCCATATTATCTTGACCTGACCCATATTCGCTCTTCAGTCACGCCTAAGTATGCCCCTGGCTGGAATGGATCTGCCCATCGTCTAGAATTCTGAAAATTTTGAACGGTGTCGAAAATCTATTTCATGATAATTTTAGGTTTTGCCTGATCATGGCATCTATTTGATATCAAATTTGACTAATTTGGCCCCATATTCATCATTCCATGCATTCCATTCATCATTCCATTCCTTGAAACTGCGGAAAAATACAATAAACCCCGCCGAAACGAAGGGAGAGTACGACGCCCCCTCCCCCCCCCCCCCACTCGCCAAAAAAACGACGTCTCAGTACGACTCCTTTAATTCTCGATCAAGTCTGACCCTGCGTTCGGTTAGTGGGAATTGTGAGAAGAGAGATTGTACGTTCAGAGAACATGCTTGGTAGGGCAGATCAGGTCACTGCAATCACAGCAACAGTCTGGACTCCAGTATTGGACTTGTCTCAAGTAATAAATAAGATTGAGGTCGAGTAAAATCTGTTAAATATATTGCAAATATGGGGTTTGCTAAATGGCAGGAACTCTTCTGCGAGGTCTGGACAGATGTCGGTGTTGAGTCTTATGGTCGAGTTAGAAGAAAGCTGCCCTTTCGAGGGCGTGAAACTGCCGACGTGAGCTGCCAGCTCCATCGTGTTTGTGCAGCAGCATCTCTGCTTGATGTCTGACCACATACCAGCTTCCATACCGATCCGGCCTGGGAAGACACAGATTTACATGTGTGAAGTAGCCTTTGCAGGGCATGTCTCCTTGGATCCCTAATGCACCGCCAATTTGGTGGCTGATTACTGTTTACTTTTGGTCAAAGTAAACCTAAATCCTATGCCTTTCCTTGTCGTATTTGTAATCCACACCGCATATTAGGAAACTGAGTGAAAATCAGTCCTAGAACAAAAGTGTTTGGTCGTAACTAATTAGCGAGAATGCGTGTTCAGCTTGCTACACCATTCCGCCTCTCTTCGTGATGGTAATGTGCTTGATTTGCTGCGATTTTTTTTAGTTGAACATTCTTTTACTAATTGTACAATAGAGAAAGAGAGAAATATTCTAATTCTATTACTGTTATAAATCGGTTTCGTTCGATTGTAAAGAGCACCTCTGAGTGCTTTAAGCAAATGAACAAATTAATTGATGTCCTTAGGTTGGCCGAGCCGGGTGGAGAAAATGTGAAAGGAGGCAGCGAACCTTGAACGCTGCGCGGATTCAGCTTCACCACCTCTTCGTCGGAGGCACGTCCATGTCGACAGATGCGTTTCGCATCGGCACACCAACTCGTCACATAGCAGAGAAGGCAAAGCATAGGTATCACAACTCCTGAAAGATTCATTATGACACTCGAAGAGCATAGACGAGACAAAGGACAAAGGCTCAGGAGGCCGACTTGAAGGTTGAATGCAAATGCTGGCTGAGCGTGCTTTGATGCAAGTGTAAAAGGGTGAGAGCAATCGCAACTTTCCAACATAAAATCCGGGAAATCGGCCAAAAATTTCTAAAGTGGAAACGAGAAGCACATACAGAATGAACCATATGTCCTTCAACAAAAACTCGGGCGTATAAAAAGGCTAGGCATGCATCAAATTTGTAACAGTTTGAAATACGATTTGCTCATACAATAGCGCACCTGTATTCTGGTTTTTAGACGAGATAAAAATAAACATATAAAGTCATCAAACATGACACAACGACACAGCAAAAAATAGCGAAGAAACAAAAAAATAGAAAAAACGCCGTTTTCGCCGTTTTTTCATAACTCCGTTCGAAGTGGCCCATCCCAAAAATTAATATTAATATCGAATTCGATTCTCTATAAGGGAGAGTAAGTTTTAGAAACTGCATCTCCAAAGAATTTGGTTTTTCGATCATGTATCAAATAAATATCCATCCATGTAATTTTTCATTGAGCATTTGAATTTTCTAATTATTTGCCCACCTCCTGTACACGAGGTGGGTAAACACAGGTTGGAAAATGAAAAAAAAGTCTTTTGGCGTAGCAGAACACGTTCTAAGTGAACTCAGCCAATTCAAATCTGTGTGAAACCGTTACTGGTGGAGGTTGGAAGCCGTGCCCGTTTTTGCCAAACATCGAAGGACACAAAGACGACGTCGGCAGCGGCAGCAGCTGCGGAATTGGTGGTTCAGACTGGTGACAAGGAAATTGGAGTGGTGGCAGGTCAGCGTTTCAGCCTTCCCAGACAGGGCTGGTACCGATTCATCCATCGCGGAAGAATGGAAGGCTAGGTTGTCCTGAATGGGACCGGAACCGTGGACCATGAATGGGAGTGAATACGGCAGCCGACGCCTCCCCCGACAACGTTACTGCGCACCCCGTCTATCGTACTGCACTGACTAAATCACAGAAGTGACACCAAACAGGAATGCAGACCTAATAGTAAAGATTTAACGAATTTAACGATTTAACAGTTTTTGTCGCTAAAATCTGGGCTAACAACTTAACGGAAGCTTTTAGAAATTTAATAACATTTTAGCGTACTGCTTTCTCAATAAGTTTATCACTTTTCCTTTTAGAGTTATTTACCCGGTAATTTAGAAACAAAACGTTTTTCCGGATTTTTTCATTTCAAATAATAGTACGCAGCTAATTGTGTGTTTCAACAAATTTAACGATTTACCTAAAAGTTAAAGGAATGCCGTAAAAAATCGTTTGAGAAGTTCAACGCCCAGAACTATGTGTGCACCACTGGCAGCAAAAGAGTGATCTGACTATCAACCTACCTGTACAAACTGCGAGAAAGATACAGGCGAGAAACACGACGACGTTCAGCTGGCAGACGATCAGCGGCGCCGTGCCGGCACAGTACGAGACCAACGAGCCGCATTCCTCGAAGCACTCGGTCTGAAATAGAATGTCGTTGATTTTCGACTTGATGCTGTTAATGAAGGATTTGAAACAAGTCCCCCTTAGGCTTCCTAAAAGTTAAAAGTCAATAACCAATAAATAAGCTTAATCTGAGAAAAAGTTTGCTGTGACACTTCTGATTTCACATAAGAAAACCACTATTGGGACAAAAAATCTACAATCCCAGGGCTTTCATTCGAAGCATGCATACGCTGGGTTTTATGTTTTATTTTGCTTAGTTAAATATATTACTTACAGTTATATTTCTGACATAGACGCCGGTATCGGACTCGGAGGAGGTGCCGGCTGTAGCGTGCACCCGATGCCAGTTTCCTGGTTCGGATTTCCCGCTCAGGCCAGTCCTTTCATCCCTCCGGGTTCGGTGAATTGGCATCAGATTGACTTGTCTGGGAGGGATAAGGTGCTAACTTGCTCATCGCTAGCCACCGTAAGTCATTTTATGGTCAAATACGCATTTAAATCGCCTCCATGACATCCCGTGGAAGTGCAATGCGTGGCGCATTCCAAGGGGGATTCAGTAACGCCGTCTTTTATTTTCTTATCCTTCATATTGCTGTCATTAAAAGTGCATCGTAGAGTTGGAGGAGAAAGTTAAAATGTCGATGCTAGTCAATCCCTTTTGGGATGCACCATGCATTCTACCTCTTCGAAATGTGGGGGCTATTCGAATGGGCATATGGTCTATAGAATGATGTTTGGTGCCCAAGGGTCTTCAATGGAGTAATGAAGCGTATTAAAGAAATCTATGGAGCAAACTGAAAAACATCTTTTAAAAAGCGGTTATTTTTTGGAGCCAAAAACAGATTGCTCCGTGCCCTCGTCTACGACGTTGAAATTTTTATTCGATTGATTTTTGCTTGAAAATTTCCTATCTGCATAAAGTTTAACGCCTGTAAACGATGCAATAAGAACTGCTATAAAGATCACACATATTCTCATTTTGATGCTTCATGTGAGCAGCATTTATAGTATCAATTGAATAAATATCGCGGCGAGCTTTTCGACTGCACGGCACAGTCTAATTTTTCAATATGCTATATGATTGCTTCTTCGTGCTTTAAAACAAAATATAGCTTATCATATTTCTCAAAAAATAAAAATTTATACAATTATTACACTTAATGGGGCAGCTGAACTAAAAATTTCAAATAAAACCACACCAAATTTTTCTTGAACAAAAAATTATTCTAACCATCTTGGAGAGTCTATAGTTTAACTTGTAAAGAACTCATTTCAATTTGGAAGACATTCAATTTGATTTTAGAAACATAAAGTTTGTTTAGAAGAGTGTCCAATTTGATTTGACAAGTGTTCAGATCGAGGGTGGAAATGGTATATGTGCGCTATAATTGTAGAAGAATATTTGGCTTTGTGCTTTGGTGCGACATGGGCAAAGTGACAATTTCGAAAATGACATAGAGTGAAGCTCCCTCTTTAATGTTTGCTCCCACAGATCTAATACCGTACTTGAACGTGGAAACAGGGTGCGCCTCAGAGTAATGGAGAAACGGTAATTATTTCTGTGAATAAAGCTATCCGTAGTTAAAGGTGAAATGCAAGCGAGCGGAATTTTTATAAGAATCTCTTGTATATACCCAGTAACTCACGTATGACTCATAAATTGGAAACGCGCCGGACATAGCCCATAATACGATATAGCATATCTTCGTTCGTTATTCAGCGACTGCCATTGTCGTTCTTAAGTAGGACGAGTTGATGACCACCTGAAAACAAGAGGATTAGTGGTGCGCAGAGTGGAAGGAATTGAAAGCTCGTCGCTCGATATAAGTAAATAAAAGAACGAGCGACATAAAGGCATGAAGAGGAGGAAGGGTAACAATGGTAATCCGCTGGCTGACCTCTTTCCAGGAATTAATCCTGACAAGGGAAAGCCCATGAATTTCCCCCAAAGATTTTCAAAGCGACCTATGTGGTCTTGTAGGGCATCGGACGAGGATCACAGAACTGTGTTTCGTTTTTGCTACGGGCCACTGGGTGGTCCGAAAATGGCAAAAATGGCATCACTTCAGAGCGGGCATAGGTGACACCTGGAATGGCCCTGTCGTGCTCAGTATTTAACCTACAAACAGTTTAGAGCTCCAACTAAAGTTTGATTACAGTAGCATGATAACTTATGACGTTTCCTAGACGAAGCTGCAGTGTATATTCAAGTGATTCAATCGCATCGGTGGTAGGAACGAGTGCATGGCCGAGTGGATAGCGAGGCGGACTCGCGAGAAGAGATTCAAGGGCTCGATCCTGGGAGGATTATGGGATATGGTAGGTGTCTGTTCCCATTATGACAAAAGAAGAGTACATTTTGGCATCGGCAGGATACTGTATTCGCTTCCCAAACCTGCTTTCAACCGGTATTGCTGCCTTTCCCGACTCTAAAGTCGAGGAGCGGTCGAAAGAAGAAATTTTGCTCAAACATCGCCCAGGGGAATTATTTGGGGAGCCGATCAAGGATATGATATCTTTTTGTGAAATTTCGGTCAGTGATAATTTTGGTCGGTCGGGTATGGGTGACTAAAGCTGTCTACGTTAATAGAATCGCTTTCTTTTCCAATGTGGCATTCTCCAATTTTATTTTCCAACGTTCGACTTTAAGATGCAAAGTGGTGCAAGAAAAGTGAAAAAATAGAAAAAGATGGCAGATTCGTGGTCAGCGGCTTAAATAATTCCCACAGGTCAGGGCAAATCGGTGGTCGTGACCTCGTCGCTCTCATTCATCGCTACCCAATATTGCGGTATCCTACAGAAGCTATGTAAAATGTACTCTTCTTTCGTTAAAACGGGAACAGACCGCCTAGCAAATTCCCTACCCCCTCCGGAATCGAAACTTTTCGCAACAATTTTCGCTCTCTGATGTTCTTCCTTCAGAAGATGGAAAATTTTTGCCGTGAGAAGGCCATCCACCAGCTGCGTCTCCGTCATCGATTCGAAGAGTGTCTCAAAAATTTTGTGGAGAGAGCACTTAAGTCAGCTTTAGCAATTAACACTCGACATTTTATAGACAGTACAGCTTCGAATGCAGATGTTGCTTCTTCAGAAAAATGTGTCGTGTCTATGAGATCCTCGGAAAGTGCCCTCCTCCCGTAGGTCCGCACCGCTATCCACTCGGCCATCCATTCGCTGCTACCATCGATGCGAATGAATCACTTGAGGTACCCTGTAGCTTCGTCTAGGACACGTCGCAGATTATCATATTACTGTAACAAAACTTTAGTTGGAGCTCAAAAACCTTTGCAGGTTAAGATCTGAGCACGAGAGGGCCATTCCAGGTGCCACTTACGCCTTATCAGCCCTCTCTGATGTGATACATTTTTTTGCCATTTTCCGACCACCCAGTGGCCTGTAGCAAATACGAAGCACAGTTCTGTGATCCTCGTCCATTGTCCTACAAGGCCATATAGGTCGCTTTAAAAATCTTTGGAGGAAATTCATGAGCTTCCTTTGTGAGTCTCTGACTATGGCCTCTTTAAGTCTCTTTGCGCCCTAGGAAGAACCATCGTTCATAGCAAATTATTCAAATAAAACGCACGCGTCATCCCTGCTCTCTCTAAATTTGTTCAACGTCGGACACTAGCAAAATATGATCGCCGACTGACGCTACTAGCAGATGTATAAAATAGGAAAAGAGAAAGAAAATCTGCACTCAGCGTACGTTCATGACTCATGCATGCAGTTTACAGTAACCATAGATTATAATGCTCCTCATTATTGCCACGTAAAGAGAGTGAAGTAGAAATCATTCAATTCATTTCCTTTAGGCCTTAATTATCTGTGATGTCTTGCAGCGATCAAAGCTCTGGCGCCAGGCGGGGCTCGAACCCGCACCTATTGCTGACAGGGCGGGAATGCTCTACGCCAGTACACCACCGGTGCTGTTTGATCGAACACAACATTCACACGTTGTGAGACCCAAAATGCGGAGGACTGCTGACCGTATTAGGAACATTTGTGGCCAGATTCATCAGCTGCTTACCGCCCTCTAATGGTGAAAATGCCGCCGAATGCCGACGCTGATGAATGTCATATCAGGGAGTTTGGCAGTATTTTCACCATTAGGGGGCAGTAAGCGGTTGTCCAATCTGGTCTCTGAATATTTTTCAAACAGAACGGAACAGAACAGCGCTAAGAAAGCACAATGAGCAACAAGCCAGTGATTCTAAGTCGAGCAATGAGCAAAAGATTTAGCTCTGTAATTGCACTCAATTAACATGCTTCTTCGAGTCGAGCTGCAGCACTAGTTAAACGTTGCCAGGAACTCATGAAATATTAACAAGGTGCTCGCCGATCTAGCTAGGTATTAATAGCTGGAAAAGTAGGAAATGATATCTGTAGAAAGCGGAATAGAAATCAAGCGCCGACAAATTCAGAGGAGAAGGTCGAGGGTTGGCGTTAATCATTCTCTGATTGGGATCTGCCACGAATTCGACTTCTACGGCATATCATAGAGGCAGTTTAACGTATATTAGGCCTACATAATAACTTCTGGAGGCTAGCCGATAGGTAATTCAATGCTTTATACTTCTCGACAACGTCCAATTCAGCGAGCTCGAAACTAAGGGGAATAGAATGGTCGAGGGGGGGGGGGGGGAGGGGGAGGAGAGGAGTCTAATCACTTCGGGCTACTCGCTAGAGCCTGAGCTTTCTATCACGTAGAGCTGATTAAGGATAATTAACAGGATAACATATAAAGGATAAGGGTTTTCGATGAACAGCACCATCGAAGAATGAATGCGCCACCCATTCTATATACTTCTACGGGATCTCGTGAAAGAAATTTAAATCCGTATTTGGCCTATACAACAAACTGATGGACAGTTAGGGTGCTAGGGTAAAATGTTTTCAGACAAGTGTGGCACTAGCCCACCGACTCCAATGGGATTGAAGGCATGGTCGGCTTGGAAGGGACCCGAACCATGATCCTTCTGTTCGCAAGGTAGAAAGATAAACTATACAATTTCTTATAAAAAAACTTAATTGGGTAGGAACTGAAAAAATAGTAAAAAGGTGAGAACCCTGTCCCAAAGTCAGGTGAAGGCAGTGTTCTCAAGCTAATCACTAACTAAGAAGCGGCGACAGGGTTCCTAAAAGAGTCGCATATAGGAATCAAAGACCTTCAGACTAAGGCCACTCGAACGGAAAGGCAAATAAATATAAAAGGCGCTTCTATGAGGCCTTCAAGTAGGACCATAGCTCATGGAAGCAAGCTTCTCCAAAGTGCAAATGGGGAAACGCTAATTGTGCCCTAGGCAATGAGGATCCAAATAAAGCCCGAACACGCTTAGTGCACTTCTGGTTTGAAGTGGACCACTTCATTGATGGACGTAATTAGGAAACAATGCCGTCCTGGGCAAGTCCTAAAGCCTGAAGAAGGGGGCTCAGCCAACAAACTTCAATTAGCTCCTTAGATGGGTAGTGAACAATTCACTTCTTACTCACAACGAGACTGATGGATGACCTTAGCCGAATTCGTTTTCGATGTGAAATGTTGAGCATTTCAAAGTGGAAATGACAAAGGATCAAGGTCGACGTTAACCACTGCTCTCTTCGGATACGCCATGAGTTCTATTTCAGCGGTGAATTAGAGGGGACAAGCGACAAACTGCCCCATTGACTGACTTGAGAGTAACTAAGAAATTGGTGATTTAGGTTTTATCCTTAGCAAACGCGTTAGTTGTGCCACGTTCAACTGCCGTTGAATCTCCGCATGTTGTTGAACAGTAAAAAAAAATTGGATCTATCTAATCGGAGGCGAGCACATTGTGATTAGCGTCTTTATTACCTGCCTTGAGTTTTTAGTAGAGCTTCGGTCCCTGTCCCATAACGCGAGGGATTTTAGTTAAATAGAGGGAATATAGTTGTGTGGCGTACGCAATTGACACGTTGTGGTTGCTCCCTCCCAACTAGGATTGATCCAAGAATGTCGTGAAGCTAGCCTAACGTTAGGAAGGTAGGAACGGTGGCTGTATCTCTGGAGCTGGCTCCACTTGTCTGCACGTCTGATCCAGGAGGTGCGCCAGCTAGAAGACCGCAGTGGGGGTAACCCGAAGGCAGAATCTCATTCAACCACGCCTGTCTCAACTTACCAGCTCTTCGGCCTTTTCCATAAGGTCCTTCGCCTCACTAACAGCTCGTTTCAGGTCTCTTCAGCCCTTGGACCCCTTTTAACTTCAGGTGATCCTTGTACGAATAAGTTCTCCAACTTGGCTTGCCGTTTTCTGGCTGGCGAGTACCATACTACGCCTAGTGGCTATGGTAAAGCTTCGGTAACAATCTACGCACGACAGCTTCACGACATTCTCCTCCACTCTTCAAAGCTGTTTATCACAAACTTTGCCAGATTTCGCGGTCGTGAGCTGCATCCGAACCTTGATTCGATTCTGGACGAACACTTTCCATTCACAATGTGGAACTGCATTCTTCAATCACCTCGGAGCGTGCCATGCGTTTGCCTTCTTTTTATCTTAGCGCTGATAGTTTAACGCCAAAATCGACAAGGAGTCTACAGCTTGCTAGAACCGATTCGTGGTGAAGAGAAAGAACGTTCTTTCCTATATCTGACTACGCCGAACTTCAGCAATCTACTTCCTATAGGGGCCAACTGACAAATAGAAGAGGAAGAGGAGTACACGTCAAGGAGAAGCTGGTGACGACTGGCTTCACAGCGAACTGATGAATAGTGGAGCAAAAAACTCGCGCCTACTCTAGACACGACAATTATCCAGTGTGGCGTGACGACGGCAAAAACAGCGTGTAATTGCGACCAATTGCTCGGTAGCACCTACCATTTCGTGTGCTGTTTTACAAGCCTCTGCAGCATAAATTTCGTCGAATCACCGTATCAAAAACCGCGTAGTAGCGCTGACATGAAACCTTTTTTGAATATGCAGAGAATAGATCGAAACGAGTAGGCTTGGGTAAGTGAAGACCTAACCCAGTGGATGAGCGGACACCACATTGAGCGCTTTTACAACGGTAGCAGAATTGAATGCGAAGAGCTTTATTAGGGGGGGGGGGGGCAAAAGTAATGAATCACCCCATGCCGTGTCCATATATCTCGTGGCTGGAGTCTGGTTTCGTGCTTATCGTATTTGTATGTTTGTATGCTACTCACTGAAGGCCACCTGAGAAGTTATCACTTTCGTCCTTTTCAGAAGCATGCCAAAACCCCAGTCTGTCTCATGCCGATACCCCGGTCTGACGAGTCGACCTGTGTCGCGCAAATCTCGCCCAATTCCCAACCCCGAGCAACCTGGGCTCAATATTCACGCAAGATGAGAAGTACGTCTTCTACCTTAACCCTGCCAAGCAGCGAGTCTGGGTGAGGCCTGCTGAACTGTTACCGACCTTCGTTCGGCGAGATGCTCACGGCGAGAAGCACCTTTGGAACTTTTGGATCTGCGCCCATGGATCGGTTTACCGGAAGCTGTTTCCCAAGAGCACTACGATGAACTCCAAGGCCATGGTGAACGAAATAGATGAGATGGGCCGGCGACTCGCTCTTATTCATTCGCAGCGCTTCAAGAAGGTTCTCCTCTTCGACAACGCCGCACCCCATCGGGAACAAGTAACCACGGATAAGCTTGCCCAGCTAGGCTACGTTCACATGCCTCACCCACCGTATTCGCAGGACATCTCTCCATACGACTACCACTACTTCTTGCGCCTACAGGACTTCCTGGTCGGAAGGGACACAAGAACCCAAGCAGTCCTTGACAACCATGTCGAGCAGTTGATCAGCACCAGGCCCAAGCAGTTCTGGAAGGATGGGATCAGGAAGTTGGCTGAGCGATGGCAGCAAGGTCACTGCCCTTAATGGCAAATACATTCCTCAGCATCGTTGAGTTGTAAATGAGTTATAGAGAGATAAAGATTTTTTTCAATTTGTCTCATTACTTTTGCCCCCCCCCCCCTAATACAAGAGGGAACACACTTAGCAAGCCTACAAGATGATTTTTCTTCTTCAGTTTTCTAGACGAGAGAGGGTACAACGCCAGTGTCTGTTTCGCTCTTCCCTCCGACTAGGATATATCCGAAGAGCTCTAGATTACTCAAAGAATTCTTAAACAAAAAGCAAATAAAAAGCTGGCTGTACGTATCCAGACTGGGGTGTCAAACGGGCTAGCTCACAAGTTGTGTAGTGGTGGTCCACAGAAAGAAGTACTAAAGACTAAAGGGCAGCATTCGACTCCGTGATACTCTCTCATCAGCTACTTCGCCCGTCAAGTGCTTCTCTCATAAATATTGTCATTTTTACATCGAATTGTACACTTTTCAAATTAATTTTCACTTCACCTGCCCCAGTGAGTCTAATAATTTTATGAAAATTTTATTTTTAACAAAAAATATTAGTTTAAATTTCGTTTTAAAGCCCAATAAAGCAGATATCATTTGACGTAGTACAGGATGAGATTGCGCCATTCGCACGAAAAGCTTGCCGCGACTTTTATTTGATTGGTAGTGAAAATATTGCTCAGGTCAAGTATCAAAAGAGGATATGTGTGTTCTTTACAAGTTCTTTTTTCCTGTTTTTGTTGTATCGTTTACAGGTTTTAGGGGGACGGTTAGGAGGTGCACCCGCCCCTGATGGGGTGCGTGCGATCTTCCTCTCATCCCCCTTGCTCACCCACCCCCAACCCCCTAGGCTTCACCGAGAGTCTAACGGCTGCCTTACGAAGCCTTTGACACACAGAACAAAAGTTTTCGGTCCGCAAAACAGCGGTGTACCTCCGGACGCCACGCCCCCCAGCAGGGGGCGGGTGTACCTCCTGTCGCGCTGCTCAGATTTTAAGCCCAATGCAAACAGAAGCTTTGCTATCAATAGAATAAAATTGCGAGGTCTTGGAAGAGGGCATGGTGCAACCTCTTATTTTACCAATAAAATGGCCGTTTTTCTGCTCTTTAAACTAAGTATTAAACCACTATTTTTCCTTAAAAATAAGAGTTTTATAAAATTTTAAACAACGTGTTCAGACTTCAAAGAAATCTTATTTCTCTTAAGGAAAAAAATATTCTGACCTTCTTGGAGAGTTTAATGTAGAGGAGTTCTTTTTGATTTGGAAGGGTTCGCTTTGGGGTCAGAAGCTTTAGACTAACTTGGAAGAGTATCCAATTTGACGTGTGAAGTATCCATTTTGATTCAAAAAGTGTCCAATTCGACGTGAAAATGGTATATAAAACAGGGATGAGTAGGAGCAGAGCGCTTCTGAGAAAAGGAAAACGAGGGCGAAGAGCGTGCTCATTGAACACATCACCTGGAGCGTCAACGACTTACAGGAAATTAACAATGAAATTGCAGTCGAAATTCCTAATGGCGCGGCTTATATCGCTCACCATGTCGCTTGATAAGCCGTGCTATCAGGGATTTCGGCTGTAATCTTCTCTGTTAAAATGCTGTAAATCGTTGATGAATCCGGCCCCTGATCTCCATACAGCATGGTCGACCAAAGTTGTGTATACCGTATTCACCTTAAAACATACTTTTCAAGTCAAACTGAAAGCATTTGAAACCAAAATGGCTCTTTTCATTTTGAACCGAACAGAATTAAAATCGAGCCAAACGATTCTAAGCTCAAAAGATATTGTTTTTCAAGGTAAAAATAAATACAGCACGAAAAATGGAACACGTCAACTCGAACTTAGAAATTTCTCTGCCGTCAAGGGAAGGCTCTGAAATTAGGACTGTTGGGTTCTCCTAAAGTGTCTGCTAGTTGTAACCCGACCACGTCTCGGGTTCTCTCAAGTTTCCAATTTTCTACTGCATAATTCTATGTAAACAGCATGTAAGAGCGTCACTGAAATACCTACACTCGATCTGCTGCACGAGAACATGAGGCAATTTTGCGTACGACGCATTACATGTTCTTCGTTGCTGTTAATTAAAAATATCTGAAACGTTGATGCAGTCAAAAAGGCAAGAAATTTTAAATTAATTAAAAAGAACAAAGTCATCTTTAATTTTTTGAAATGGCGTATGGTAGCGCACTCGGAAGAAGCGGTGGCTGATGTGTGCGCCCGATTCCCGGACCGGGTCCTGACCTACCAGCCCCCAAAACTTTTATGCCTCCAGCGTTAGTGCATTCGCAACAGTCTTGAGTGGGAGGGAATTTATTTACTTATACCAGGCTGTTCAGTAATTCCTGTCCGAAAATTTTCAAAGTTCTATAATTTTCCTTGGAAGTGTTATAATATCAGGCAAGTGTAAAAACCTTCAAGAAGGTTCTCCAGAGTTCCACGCTAGGAGTATATAAGGCGCAGTCGCCGCGTCTAGCTACCAGTACAAGCTAAAATGGACCAAGGTCGAATTCGTACGTTCGTGTACTACAAGTGTCGTCCGCATCGCAAGGAGTTTCTCGAGGACCTGGTCACTGGGGATGAGAGCTGGGTCCTCTACGACAACGTCGCCCGCCGTGCCGTCTGGATCCCGCACGGAGAAGAGCCGCCGACGACGCCGAAAGCCGACCTGCACCCGCTGAAGATCATGCCCTGCTGCTGGTGGGACGCCAAGGGCATGCTGTACTTCGAGCTGCTCCCGCAAGGCAGGACGGTCACCGCCTCCATCTACACCGATCAGCTCGAGAAACTACCCGCCGCCATCCGAGAAAAGCGTCCCCGACCGGCCTCGGTCCACCTGCTGCACGACAACGCGCGCCCCCACGTGGCGAAGGAGACCCAGCAGAAGTTGGCGACGCTCGGCTGGGGGACGGTTGCCCATCCGCCGCATTCCCCGGACCTCGCCCCCTCCGACTACCACTTGTTCCGCCCGCTGAAGCACCATTTGGCCGGAAGAAAGTTCACCAACTGCGACAACCTCAAAGCCGACATCGCGGACTTCTTCGAGTCGCAGCCCCCGGAGTTCTGGGCGAAGGGCATCGGCGACCTGCCCATCGATGGGCAACTGTTGTGGATAACTGTGGTGATTGTATTGTTGATTAGACCTGTTTTTCAATAAAGTTGAAAAAAATTAAAAATGGTGAAATTTTCGGAAAAGAATTATTGGACAGCCTGGTATTACATATTTAGATATTTATTCATTTATATATATATACATTATTGTAAATTGTATTAATATTTTATTATATTTATTATATCCTTTATACTTATTTTTATCCCAATTTTGAAAACACTGACTTGTCCAGAACTGGTCATCAGAACCCACTGTATAGGCCAAATACGCCATTTATTGTACTATTGTATTTATATTCGAACTGTCTTAAGACTAATTTTGTTTGTTAGTTAGCCATTTCTTGACTGTTCATTTACGGACGAAAATAAAGGTCCTGTATTAAACAAAATACTAATAAATTATTGTTAAATTTCATAAATAATTTGGGCTCGTGAAAAAGCAATCAAACCAATTTAATCACTAGTCAACATTATAAAATTTATCCTTTTGTTCAAAAATTTAAAATTTTCGCTATTTGCACACAAGAGTTTATTAAAACATTTTTTTTCGAATTCTTCTAAAACGTATCCAGCTTGATTTGAAGGATGGATAGTTTATGGTATAGATTGACGACCGGTCATTTTTGTGACTTCTAGGCACTATTCCTATGGTTTAATACGGTTCGTTTTACAGAGATGGACTTAGGATTACTATAGTGGTCACTGGCACTTAATATCGAAGCTAAGGGAAGGGATGCTATATCTATGCAGCATAAATTCCGTCAGAATTCCGTACTTCGGGCAAATGAACCTGTGTTTCCAGTGTTTCTGATGGAGCAAAACCCCTTGGGTAATGTGGCATAAAGTAGGAAAGAACAGAGTCTGGCAATCGCACAACAGCATAAGCACTGAAATACCAAGGCGAGCAATGGTTACGATTCGCAAGCCTTATACGAGACGGCAATGAAGAATCCTGCATAGAAGGCAGAAGGTCGACTCGTCTAGGAGCTCCACATGTGATAGAAGATCCTTTAGAGTGCATTTAAAAGCCGTCATTTGTGAGCGCGGCACTACGTAAAGGGCTGAATAGAACGCCGAAAAACGTCGGCCTCTCAAAAGGACACTGCTGGAGGGGAACCACTGAATCAATTGGAGACCGCGATCGAGTTGAAATGTCAGCGCCACAGCTAAAGGCCACTGCGCTAGCCGACCAAAACAAACGAGCCTCGTCATGATGCAGACAACTCCCACAGGGCTAAAATGGATGACATTCCTGGAGATCGAGCACATCTGTCCGAAGCAATTGAATCTATATCTGCGTCTTTGTACTTGTGGTGGTTTTGATTGTGGCCACATCCAAGAGTGCAACTCTTTCTTCGGCTAACGTTCCGGCTATTCGCCTTTCTCAGAACGTAAGGAGATGGAAAGGAATGATGGCCAGCCAGCTCCTTGCGCGGAGTGCAGTGGGTCGTCTCTCGCCTATCTAGTGTGCCTTTCTCAAATTCTTCACAGCTACGCTCGAAAACGCCACAGTTATGTACGGTAGAGAGTGAAAGTAAAGACTTCCTCATCGGCTGCAAAAGCATAAGGATTTCCTTCCGTTTCGCAGACGATGTCGTTCTGATATCAAACAACATCGCCGAGAGGAAGACACTGTGATAAACGAAGTAATCATCGTTGGGATGATAGGCGGTTTGAAAACGAATATAAAGAAAGCAAAAGTCATGGTTAACCAGTGACGTGAGGCAGGAACAGTGAATTTATAAGGAACCACTCTACACTCACGGATGCCCATGGTTTCATGGGAAGAGAACCAACACTGCGAGCGATTTATCCCATGGAATGTATGGCAGAAAAGAACGGAACGTGGGTAGATTTCAATCCGATTAATGAAGTGATCGACCAATTAATATTCCTGAACTTACGGCAACGATTTTCAGCTTCTTGTATCTATGCGTGTTAGTGTGTTTATTAAGTGTACCGAGATCCAAAGTTTGTGTGTTTCCAGACGGTGTGACGCCCACCTCGAGTGACAACACAAATCGACCCCGGCTTGACCTGGGTCAGTGCGAGGGCAGTTACAATCCTATGTGAAGCCAAACACGGTTAGGTCTATATTATACTTTTTTCCAAACACGGTAACACTTATGCTATACTCAGGCGTATGTTATACTTCGGCGACGCTATTGTCGGCGACAACGGCGACAGTGTTGCGCGGGCCATCGGCGACAGTATTGCGCGGGTGCACTGCGTAGCACCCGCGCAATACTGTCGCCGATGTAGCGGATAGCAGCGTCGCCGAAGTGTAACATAGGCCTTGGGCACAGCTTTTTTCGTGTCGACTGCTCAGGTAGTGGTCTCCCCCACTACTCACGTCTGTGGATTCACTTAAGGCCGATTCTCACTGGTTTTGCGGTCGACCTCTTGTCTTCTCTGAGGAGTGATTCGTTGGCTTGACTGTAAGATTTCGTTGAAGTGTTTGGCAGGTGTCATCCTCATTCCAGTCACTGAATCCATCGTGCGATGTTAAGTGGCTAATAATTCAAGGAGCAAAAAGAACCTAATAATTAGTTGGAAACCCGCGCCCATTATCTGTATTTATGGGATGTCGGTGTTTAAAGGACTCATTCCATACCGTCCCTGTCCGCTTCAAGGTTTTGGCCAATGAGCAGAGAAGTCTTTTACGGCGGGAAATCAGCACCTGCGGCATGAGTGGTTCGAATAATTTTGCCGCGCTAGTATCACTTAAGGCCCCCGCAGACTTCTGCGGCCAGTAGCGGGCGGCGGACAGCGAAATCGATGAGTCACGCCGCTCAACGGCGGCTGCCGACCAGGGGTGGGCGGAATTTCTGTTTTCTGTTTTCTGTTTTCTGATTTTCTGGCCATTTTGGGCAAATTTTTTCTGTTTTCTGTTTTCTGGGAAAATGGCTCAAATTGGCCAGAAAACAGAAAATAGAGCTGCGAAAAAATTATATAATAGAAATCCAATAAAGAGAATCCAAAAAGTATCATAGAATCATTCAGTTTCATCTCAAAATAATGTTTCTAGAGTATTTTAAATTGCAAGCATGTAAGTTCTGAATCTGCCCTTGTAGAAATTGTACTATGCACTCAAAACTAAACCACGTTGTTTGTTTGATTGTATAAGTGCTGCTGACATGGAGTCCCTTCACAGGACAATTCTCCACTTTCATAATTTCGCTTTGTAGTCTCTTAAATTTCTGCAGTAGTTTAGACTATCTACGATTACTTAGAACTTTATGCAAAGGCTAGAAAACTAGTGTTCTGAGGGGCATTTCATTATAATATATGTTAACTAACTATGTGCCGTAGAGTAATTGTGGGTAGGATTATTCTCCACCTAAGGTTATTGAAAATTGTTGGCTGGTCTTTCCCAATGATCGTGAAGCAAAGCCTTTGACGGAGCTGCTTTTCTAACTCTTGTTCAGTTTTTGGTTGTCCAACATTAGTGAGAGGCTGAAAAGTTTTAGTTACCTTTGACTTCACTGGTGTAGTGATAGAATAGTGATACATAAAAATTTTAATTTATCACATCTATCATCTGTCGTCCCGGTGATCATCGAGTTATTCGAACGGGCACCAGCAACGTCTCCATTTGTCCTTGTCGCTTTCTCCTCGCGGGACGGACACGAAGAGCGTCATATCGTTTGTTCAGGGCTTCCACGAAGAAGTCCGACCAGCGCGTTGATGGGCGTCCTGATATTCTCTTGACATCTCGCGGAATCCAGTCATTGACGGCTCTCCTCCAGCGGGTGTCTGCGAATCGCATTACGTGGCCGGCCCACCTAATTTTCGACGACTTCGCCCATGCGACAGCGTCCCTGATCTTCGAACGTCGGCGAAGTCGTGTCACTCCAAGCATCGCGCTCTCCATTTCACGCTGCGTGTCACTGATCACGTGTTCATCCCGCTTCCGTGTAGCGCAGGTCTGAGGCGTATGTTAGGGCAGGAAGAGCAGTGGAATCGAATAAGCTAGCATGGAGTCGGACGTTCTTCGTCTTCTTCACGATTTCACGCTCTTTAAAAGCTCCCCAAACCACTCGTTTCCTCATACCCAGCTCCGGTGCTAGGCCGTTGCTCATGTTGACTTCGCGAACCAGATACACGTAGCTGGAGCACTCGGAGATGTTCGTTCCCTTGAGCGAGAACGAGGCATCATAAACTCGTCCGTTTCTCATGAACGTCGTCTTCTTAAGGTTCCGCTGCAGTCCAGAGTTCCCTCATACACGATCGAAGTGGGCTAGCGTTCGCTCGGCCTGACCATGCTCGGTGTTATGAGCACGATGTCGTCAGCGAAGCGAAGATGATGCAGTTGCCGGCCGTCGACCTTCACTCCCATGTCTTCCCATCCTAGTTCGCGCATGGCGTTTTCGAGGGTGGTGCTGAAGAGCTTTGAGAATACGGTCTCTCCCTGCTCAACCCCTCTCTTCACGTCGATGATGACGTCGTCGTAGAGTGGAGAGATCTTGGTCGTGAATCCACTGTACAGCTCTCAAAGGACTCAGATGTACTGAGTAGGAACGCCCTGAGTCAGGACGGCGTCGAGAACCGCTTCAGTCTCGACGGAGTTGCCTTCTTCAGGTCGATGAACGTAAGGCACAGCTGCAAGATGAGCTTCGTAATGGTGTGTATGTGGTCGATCGAGCCGAATCCTCTCCGAAATCCTGCTTGTTCGCACAGTCGTCCTTCGTCCAGCGTTCTGGTAACCTTATTCAGGAGGAATCGAGTGAAGAGCTTGTAGACTACGGACAGCAGTCAGATCGGGCGATTGTTGCCGATGTCGAGCATGTTTCCCTCCCCAGCAAATCGAGATGTAATATGATATGTATGTATGAATAATAATAATAATAATATGATGAAAAGGGTATATGTTTGATCCTTGTTAGATAATGTCTACGTATTTAGAGAAACACTTTCACCCAAAAGTTTTTGCGCTGACAGCCTCTTCAGTCGCACTCTCGTGTGGTTCCGTGAAATATCAAGCCAATACCCAAAACATCTTTGGCCCGTATTTGGTGCTCTATAAGACCAGTCTCTTACGAGTGGGACCCCTAATCTAGCGAATCGTCTGTTTTGAGATTACACTTACATTTGGACTGTGAGCCTTAAACCGCTATATTTTAATATGAATGCAATAGGAAAAATTCATCATTTATAAGCCACTCCTATAAACGCTTGCAAGTTAAAATGCTGGTCCACGACCAATTTCTAGTCGTGCAAAAAGCACTTGCTACTGGACAAATAAATCTTCGGATTGAATAATTAGGTAGTATGATAATTGCGAAATTTTCTGTTTTCTGTTTTCTGATTTTTCTGTTTTCTGGCGTTTTTGGCCTTTCTGTTTTCTGGTTTCTGTTTTCTGACGAAAGCGATTTTCTGTTTTCTGTTTTCTGGGAAAATTTTCAAAATTTCCGCCCATCCCTGCTGCCGACCGACCAGCGGCGCCGGTCAGCGGCGACGGCGAGGTACTGTAATCTTTCTAGACGGGATCAACTGGTGACGCGCCCGTTTCCGCTCTAGATCCCCGCCGCGAAAGGGCAGAGCGCAGACAGACTCTCCCGGCGCCGCTGGTGGCGAGCTCTGCGACCCTGCAACGCCGCAGAAGTCTGAGAAGGGCCTTTAGTTACTTCCGTGCTGGTGAACGCATAGGGCGACGAACTCTTCCCATCGCTGTCTTTCGTGAGCTATTTCTTCGCACTCCTGCCTGAAAAGGCTCGTAACTTCCAGGTCATTCATGAACGTGCGACGCCATGTGTTTCTCGGACGGTCTCTGATTCGCTTTCCTGGCGGAATCCACTAAATAGCTGATCTTGGCAGGCGGTGTACCGTATGAATGACCGGCCAGACGAAGTCGGCGTTGCGTAACAGTTTCATAAAGTCTTCCAGGACGGCAGCGGCATAACATCTCTTCAATCGTGAAGCAGTCCAAATATTCTCATCATTTGCCTCCGACATTTGCAGTGAAACGCATTGACCCGTCTAGTGATGTTAGCCGACATCCTTTGCGTTTCGCTAGCGTACATTCCACTAGGGCCGACCATCGAGAAATACAAACGCAGCTTGACGTTAATTGAAATAGAAGACGGCGCAAATAGGGTCGGGGAGGTGGGAGGGTTACCTCCTAAAAAGTGTAATCAACACAAAAACGAGAGAAGACACACTGGTAGTAAAGGAAAGGTGCAAGCATTGCTATGGCTCTGTTCTCTGACAGATTTGGGCAGCGGAAGGGACTCTAGGGTGTGGCTCAAGTGACGCGCCGGTGTCAAAATTGCCCTACATCCTGAAGTTTCCTTCCTTGCCCAATTCGGAAGGGGATAAAACAAGGATATGTAATCGAAACTAGGAGATAAGACTGCGTTTACATTTGCTGTTGTAGGTACTCGCCGCGGCAGGCCATGGTGACGCCCCCCCCCCCCCCTCCTGACCCAATTTGTGGCTGGAAGACGCAAATCCACAGCGGTTTAAGCCTTCTGAATACTACTGATGTCATCTCAGTATGAGAGCGAATGTCAGCCTCTGTATCTCTATTACCGGTAAACGTACTTCCAAAGTAGGTGATACGGTTTACTGCCATCCAAGCAATTCCTTCCTATGCAGATGCTGTCTCTTGGTCTTATACATATCTCCTACGTGCATGTCCTTTGACTTTTCAGAACTAATTCGGAGTCCAATGTTGCCTGCTTCCTGACTAAGGCGTTCTGTACTTCTTTGGAGGGAACCGATGTCCTCAGCCAATATGACAATCTCGTCAGCAAAGTCAAGGCGAAGATAACAAATAAAATAAATGAAGTAAATAACAGTAAAGTCAAAATGGGTTGGAAGCATCACCATTCTTATTCGCCTATGACGTACTCGCCTAACAACAATTGCATTTTAGCACAGTATTGGTTAAGGGATTTACCCTAGAGAAAATGGGATTGAGGAGTGGAATGCCACGGCGGACAAGTAAGAATTATTACAGTAGGTTCACGCTGCTGCACATCATCGCAGTGGAACTCTAAACAGAGGCTTATAGATACGCAAACATCTGGTATCGCCAGGCCAGTGAGCTCCGTGACAAAGTGTTCTATAATGTCATAAAAACGTGAGGAAGCGGTGAAGGAAACGATCTTCTGCTACACAGAGAACGTTCAACTAGTGGGCTTTCCGCCCCATTGGAGAGACCTAGTCAAAAACCAAGAGAATTTTCTCCTTGGGCACGCAATGCGACGTTTTTCTTTGAAAAGGCGTAGGAAGCACAAAATCCGTCCATAAATTATAGATAATAGGAGGAAGCAAGTCTATAGTCCTTATCTCCTCTCTGTTATCTCTTCTGCCGTTATTCTGAAAAAGTCATGCTTACGGTCCATAGACTTGTGTGTAATGCTGTGTGCACTGCGCACCCCAGGAAGGAGAGCGGAATCGTTCGAACGTTAAGACCAGCCATTGAAAAGCCAACCAAGGCGCAAATGAGAGCGAGTGTCAGCTGATGGATGCGTTCTGCTGGTAAATTGCGCCAGGCCGGATACATCCTCTACGTCAGCGGATGCAGCTGCTTCTCAGAGGTGGCTACGTGAGAGTAAGCAGATAGGATATTCAGCGATCTACTCCTTGATAAATCTGGGCAAACGGTTATGCTTGCCTGGGAATCTAGCAAGGGTTCACCTTCCCTAGAAGTTCGCCTAGTTTGGCGGGCTGGTCACGAAGATAAACCTGTACTCTCCATAAAAATGTTTTGTTGCGATCAAAGTTCTTGCACCAGGCAGAACTTGAACCCCCACCTCCTCACGCCACTACACCTCCGGCGCTGTTTGATCGAACGCAAAATACACGCGCCTTTTTATCCCTTTTATGTTTAGTTGGTGTTTTCTTACGAACCTGTATGAGAGCAGCTATAACGAAGTTGAATTCTGAAACATTGCAGCATTAATTATTAGGTTGTCGGACTATAAATGTGGTTTTTGCTCCAAATATAAATTTCGCTTCAAGAAAAGAACGACCACACCTCAATATAAGAGGTAATCTCCATTATTATCAATGACATGTCGCCAACGTCCTCGTGGATGGATGGATGCCTTTCATTAAGAACTCCTGTGGCTGCGACTCGAAGAAGTTGGACACCCACATTTTGACTTCGTCGCGGTTCTTGAATTCTTTCTCCGCCAAGGAGTACTGCTTCGACCGGAAAAGATAGTTGTCTGATGCCGCAATGTCTGGGCCATAAGGTGGGTGAGGCAGAAGTTCCCAGCCCAACTCCTCAATTTTTTGCAGCGTGATATTTGCGGGATGCGGTCGAGCGTTGTCATGAAAGAATTTCACAGTAGCTGTGTTCACTCCTTATTGACACAGTGCTTGGTCCACGCGACTCAATTGCTCTTTGTAACGGTCTGTAAAGGTCCGTAACTGTTTGGTCTTTCAATATACACCACAGACCTCTACTGTTCCACTAAGACGGAGCGTGACTTTTTTCCGTGAGTGCCAGGCTTCGTCGTTGTCTTCGGAACCTCACCGGGGCTCAACCGTTGCCGCTTCCGTGCGGTATTGTCGTAGTGGATCCACTTCTCACCCGACGTCACGATGGAGTCATAGAAATCGCTGTTCTTGGTTTTGCGGATGAGAATTCCAGCGGTAGCGAATCGTGCTGCCTTGTTTGTGTCGCTGAGCTGATGTGGCAACCACTTTCCCCACCGATTTGACTTTCCGACTGCATGCAAATGATCGGCAGTGGTAGAATGGCGACAACCGAACCTTTGTGCGAGCTCGCGTGTCGTTTGGTTGGATCCGACTCGACAGCTTCCTCCAATTCCTGGCTATCCTCAACTTCAGGACGCCGTTGATGTTCTTCGCCTTCAAGGCTCTCATCACCGTCTCGGAAAGCTTGAAACCATCGCTGGCATTGACGTAAAGATGGAACTTCGTTACCAAACACTTCAGACATGATGCGATGGGATTCTGCAGCAATTCTTCCTTGCTTGAAGTCGTACAGCAAGCAAACCCGCACTCGGTACTTTTGCTCCATCATCGTTCATCTAAAAAATTCTTCAAAAGGGTCAACGAGTGGGCACGAAACTTTGCCGAAAGGTGCTTTTGGAGACACTTATTAACCACGTAAAGCTACATGATCCAAGAAGTGACAGTAGCAAAGATTTGACAAATCGAAAGCAGGCGACAGTTATAACCCGACAACCTAATAATTGTTGGAACCATCAAGAAGTTCAAGGTTTTTTTCTCGAACGTATACATCGGGACTAATGGCTTATTGTTGACGGCGAAAGTGAAACGCTGAGAGCCAATAAATGATAAACAAGTAAAAGACAGTATGAAGTAAAAAAAGCAGCGTGACTTAATAGATATGTGTCGCCAAGGAGTTCCCCTGAACATAGACCAGAGTGCAAACAGAAAACTTCACGATGTTCGTTCCATGAAAGGACTGCTGAATAGGCCGTGTTGATGCCTCGTTACCCATATATAGACGCAGTTACTAATCAGATAACCGAGAATAAATACTTGCGTGCACAAACAATCTATAGCCGTCCCACAATCGGCAATCTGCATCGGAAATCCTGCAGGTTGTAAGGAACTCTTTGAATGAAAGCCAGAGAAAGAGGACTGCGTGTAATGTAAAGCTTAGTCGACTACCTGTTCTTAGCCTACGACTTGGTTTAGTGAGAGAATAATGGTCATTACTAAGTCAATCCCTCTTGGGGAAGCATCAGCCATCGTACTTGTTGGGGACAGTTGTAGAGGCCAATCGAATGCGTTCTTGGCCCATACCACGATTTGAAGTAGCCACCTGATGGGAATTCAGCAAAAAGCAACTCCTCCAAAATTATCCGGACCCCATAGGAATGGAAGATATGGTTAACCTAGGAGGAATCCGAACCAAGAATCTCGATTTGCCGTGCACACGACATCCGGCGCCTCCTCCGTCTGCGCTATTACGCTCCTTAATTACAATGGTCAAAGTAATCGTGGAAGATATCAGATAATGGATAAAAAGGGTGAAGGGGCGCTACTCACTCCCTTTAGGATGCGCCACGCGTTCTACTTCTAATGGATGTTGTGGGGACAGTTTGAATGCGTATCTGGCCATACAGTGACTTGCAATGGCCATCAGTAGACACTTCCGGTAGCAAAACAGCGACCTCGAAGGGATGGATGGCTTGGTGGCCTGGGCGGGAACTCCGCACCAGGAACCTGCTATCGGATGCACGCGACAGCCGGCACTTCCTTCGATTGCGCTACACACACCCATCACTTAAAGTAGAACCAAAGCAACACATATAGGCTGGAAAATCGTATATGGCCTACGGATGCGAGTCGGTGGATGAAACGGCGTTACTTTTTTCAAAAAAGCCCCCACTGTGTATTGAAAACTCTGATGGAGTGGTAGCACAGTCAAAGGAGGCGCATTCCGCTGCGTGTCCGCCGATTCGAGGTCCTTGGTTCGGGTCTTGCGAAAGCTAATTAAGCCATTCATCTCCGAATGGTCAGTCATTTAGTCGCTACATATCTTGCCTGGGAAGAATAAGACATTGGCTAGTCCATCAGTTGGCCACCATAAGTCATTTAGGTCAAGTGTGCATGTGCTGTGCCTCGCATGTTCAACGTATAGCTAAGCAGGTCTTTTACCATCGAGTGTACAAGCAGGAGGAGATAGACCACCCCTCGTAAAAACTGCCCTTGTCAAGTTATTTAGAAGGTATGTCACTGACTTTGATCGACGACCGCGACCTTATGACGGATAGATTCTTGGTCCCATCATGATCCTCTGTCAAGCTCATTTATCATAAACCTCCTCAAGGAGGATTGCTTGCTTCCACGGGGAGCACAAAAACCATTGTGTCTTCTCAATGGCAGTGAACGTTGTATGGTTGAGGCGCTGCCCGCAGAGATTCTCCTAATTTGATCCTTTAAGCTCTGAGGATGGCGACCTTGCCAAAATGTTTGCCAGTAGGAGGCGCCGGTTGCGGCGTGCATCCAATTCCGGTTTTTTTTTTTCTCGGATAGCTCGCATAGGCCAACCAAGCCTTCAGACCTTCCAGGGTCGGTGAATTGGTACTGCTAAGTTGGCCGGAAAGTTCTGGCGGCCTTGACTGACTCACCTCTAACGATAATAACTTTCTTCATACTCAGAGGTTGCAAGGATGCAGTCGAAATAAGCCATCCAAATTAGTACACTTCAGCCTTCAGCCACTGTCGTAATCTTTTTCGGTTATCGTACACAACCTACTTTTAATCACATCAGACTCGACTCCTAGGGAAAAACGCTGACTTCATTATAAGCCTGATCACCGCGAATCATTTTATAGGCCAAATGCAAACTTAAATCCCCTTCATGACATTCCGTAAAAATGGAATGGGTGGCGCATTTCAAAAGGGATCGACTGGAGCCCTCCTTTGTCCCCTTTTCCTTAGTTTAACTGTATGAAAAAGAACGAGAAAAAACGATAAAAAGAGCTGGCGCGAAAACATTTTCGGAAAGTTTCCCGCAAGGAGGTAATAACCCCGGGTTTGGGGGGAATTGCCTTGAATTCGGCTCAAAGAAACGAAGAAGTTCACGGGTTTCGTTTTTTGCGTGTTGAACACATCAGGAGGTCGAAAGTCCTCGTCATCCTTAGAACTCATCGCCTACTCGAAGGACCTCCAACAAGTCTTTACTGAGACAAAAAATAATAGCTCTAGAGGAGGGGTGTGAGATATTCGGTGTTGTATATTTTCGTTCAGGCACATTGGTGCGCAGTCGGGGAAGGTTCCCGCTGTCGCGTGCACTCCAATTCAAGGTCCCTGGTACGGAATGACCGCTTAGGCCAGTCGAGCCTTCCCTCCCGCCAGGTTCGGTGAAATGCTACCAGACTTGTGTGGAAGGAATAAAGTACTGCCTCGTCCATTGTCTGCCCCACGCATTCAAATTACCTCCACGACATCCTGTAAGAGTAGAATGCGTGGCGTATTCCGTAAAGGGGTTCATTAAGGTCGATCTTTATCCCTTATCCTTTATATTTTAAAATTAAGCACCGTTGAAATCCTGGTCGGCGAAAGGGTCTACTTCCTATTTTCTCATCTTTTCCATAACTTACTCGATATCTTTATCTTTACGCTAGGAACTAGAGACTTCGTTAGGTGCCCTTCTACAGCCGTATCATTTATGGATTGATGCACAATTGTTCATTTAAGAGCTTTTAGACAAATCCCTTGGATGCCATGGAACTATTAGGTTGTAACGAAATAAATGGCACTGAACCACTGTAAATTTAAACAGTTAATATCTCGGCTTGTAGGCAAGTTTATTAATCGAAATAAAAACCTTCTGTTTCTCCACATCCTTGCCAACGTGACACAAGCTTTTTTATCCCAGTTGCATAAAAATCAGAAGTTCTGGAATTGACGAAATCTTCGAAGGCACTTTCGGCATCCTGTTGGTATTTGAATATTTTCCCTAGCAAGAAGTCGCCAAGATGCTTGAAGAAATGGTAGTCTGTTGGGAAGAAGTCGGGAGAAAACGGAGGATGTGGTAGAGTTTCAATGCTCAGCTCATTCAATTCTGCAACGTCATTCGTGCTACATGGGGGCGAGCATTGTCGTGCAGAAGGAGAACTCGCCTTCGATTTACCAAGGCCGGCCGGATATCCTTCAACTTTTTCATCATTTCTTCGATTTCAATGCAGTACTTCTCTGCCGTGATGGATTCACTGGGAGGGAGGACGCTGTGGTGAATAATTCCCAGCGAACACCACCATACTGTCACCATTACTTTCTTTTGGTGCAATTCCGGCTTCGCAAAAACCTCGGGGCTCTCATCGCTGTCCACCCACTGTGCCGATCGTCGCCTGTTGTCGTACATTATCCATTTCTCGTCACAGTTTACGATGCGATCAAGGAATGGGTCCGTTTCGTCCCGTAGAAGCAGTGCGGACGAGATCTCATATCGTCGATTTCTTTGCTCCTCAGACAGCTCGTGAGGCACCCATCTTTCCAGCTTTTTGGTCTTTCCAATTTCCTTCAGACGTCGGGCAGCTGTGTTGTGACTGACGCCAAGAACCTTCGCTATCTCCCTGGTACCTTTGTGTGGATCCTCCTCTACCACATCTCTCAGTCTGTCCTCATCAACATCACTATGCCTCCCACGACCTTCATGTTCTTCCAAGCTCTCATCTCCATTCCGGAACTTCTGATACCAACGATACGCCGTCCGAATTGTGGAACATCCCTGACCGAATGCGGCGTTGATCTTCTCGTCCGCCTCCTTAGCTGTAGCGCCCAGCTTGAGTTCATACAAGTAAATGCCTCGGATGACCCTTTTGTCCATCTGCAAAAAAAGTCAATAAAACTCTAAAGTTTTCCCACTATTACATAGAAAATTTGGTACTAACCGGTAGAGCAACGTTTGCGCTTCTAAATGATATGCCACGTGTTACGGTTTGTTCTTGATCAAACGCGTAAACACGCGCCAAAAAATGGCGCGAGCCAGTGCCATTTAATTCGTTACAACCTAATATTATGGGGTAAACCTTCATTTAAGCCTGGATAAAATGCAATTATTAGGCTGCCGCAAAATTAATTGCCGAAACGGACCGCTTATTCAAACTACTATAACTCAACTTAGGCCCCGTTTATACTTCGACGCCGGGCGACGCGACGCCACGTATTGTAGCCAAATTGATCGATCGCGTCGCCCGATCAATGTGGCCACAATACGTGGCGTCGCCTCGCCCAGCGTCGAAGTATAAACGAAGCCTTACACACTACCTTATTAAAAAGAATTTATGCGTTCCTCCAAAATTTATACGTTTTTGCCAACGAACAGATAATGAATCTAATCCTTTACAATAAAAACTAAGCTCACAGGAATCAACGAAGTCAAGGAGGGCACATTCAACCCGGCCGATTTAGTGAATGTTTCCGCAAATGAGAATCAAGAGCTCGGAAAAAGTGATAGTCAGTGGGGGAAGGGTCAGGAGAATATGGTGGGTGAAGGAGAACTTAGATACCTAAATAGGTCAATTTTCGCCGAGTAACTAGTGAGGTGTGTGGCCTTGCGTTGTCTTGCAATATGAGCGGCCCTCGTCTATTCACCACTGTCGGCCACAATTTTTGCAACTTCTCATACATTTGGTCTAAATCACAGAGGCAAAACTCCGCTGCGTCTGTCTGTCCAGGTTGCAAAAAGCTGTAATGGATTACACCTTCACAACACCAGCGCAAAGTAAGCATAACTTTTTTAGGGCGAAGGTCGGATTTAGGAAAGGATGTTAGAGGAGTATCCTTATCTACCCAGACAAATCCCCGCATCCTGTTATCGTAAAAGACCCATTTTTCATCTACAGCTCCAATGCGGGTTACAAAAGCCTCACTTTTAAAGCGAATCGGCAGGTTGGAGCAAGTGTCGAAACGGCCCGACGCTGCTCATCGGTCAGCTCACGAGGCACCGACTTCGACATCTTCTTCACCCTGCCGATTCTCGCCGAATGTCTTGCTACCGTACTACGATGTTCGCCAAGGTCCTCTGCTAACGTACATAGGTGAATTCGTCTCGGGATTTGCTTCGACGGCTCACCGAACGGCATGTGTGGCTTGCGCTGAGACGGAATGGTTTGAGGTGAAAAAAATTATTTATTTATACATACCTAGAAACGGAGATTAAATTCGCGACAGCCTAATACGTAACTAATTAATATGCGAAGTTACTTCCGGCTCGCTTAGGAATGAAGAACGCAAAAAATGGGCAGCACAACACGTCACGTGGGTTGGCGACGGTGGGAAACTGAGCGTGATAGATCGCCACCTGGAGCGTGAGTAGCGCTCAGAAACGACAACACGAGGAACGAATTTGAAGAAGCAGAAGCATTTGAACACGCACCGAGTAAGCGGCGGCGGAACGGCGGGAATTGCCTTCGCGGAAAGTGCCTCCGATAAACACTCGCGGTGGCTAGAAGACGCGCAGCACAGGATGCGCACGTCGCCGTCACAACATCATCTCTTCTAAACAAAACACACAACGCACCGTTCACCTTGTTAGCACTCGACGAGACGTCTAGCGCACTGAGTGAGTTGAAGCTCAATTTTTTGCATATTTTTTGTTTATGGAACAGGCCCGTATATTGACGTTAACGTGGAATGTGAAGAATAAGGATAAAGGATAAGGATAAAGGACGGCATTACTCAATCCCTTCTGGGATGCGCCAGCGCATTCTACTTCTTCGGGATGTCGTGGAGGCGACATGAATGCGTATTTGGCCACACAATGACTTGCGGTGGCCAGCCGATGAACAAGTCAGCGCTTTATCCTTCCCATACAAGTCTGGTACCAATTCACCGACCCCGGAGGGATGGAAGGCTTAGTTGGCCTGGGCGGGAAATCCGAACTAGGGACCTGTATCGGGTGCACGTGACAGCCGGCGCCTCCTCCGACTGCGCTACACGCGCCCATGTGAAGAATACAAAAAAAACTGTAGGATAAAATATGCATGTTTATTTGCTTTTGGCACTTTATTTGGCAAATGTAAAATAAATATACCATTTTCACGTCGAACTGAACACTTTTCAAACCAAATATAAACATTTTAATTTGGAGAAAAAATATAAATTAAAATTTGCCCTATAGCATCGCATAATCTTTTTTGGCGATAAAAATAGCTGCCTTTCTGGCCTTTAAAAAAAGCTTCAAACGATAGTTTTTCTCGAAAAGGACAATTTTTATAAAATTTCAAACAATGTGCAAACTTAGGGTTAGCTTCATTTATCCACTGCATCATTGCTGCGAGAGTTCAAATCAATTTGGACACTCGTCTAAGCTAGATTAGGCTTTTGAAGTCAAAGCGAACTCTTCCAAATCGAATTGACCTTCAGGCAGATTAAACTGCAGACTTCTTCGTTGTTGTTCAAGGAAACTTTGCTATAACTTTTATTGAAATTGTTCAATTTACCTGAGTGAACAGGTTAACAATTTTATAGAATTTTTATTTTTGAGAGAACATAACACAATACAAATTGTCCAAGAGTACAGCAAAGAAGCAAGCATATAGCGCACTAAAAGATCACATCGCGCTATGCACTCAAAAAATTTTGTAGCACAACTATTGTTTGATTATTAGCCTAAATGCAACTTGTCATGGTATTTATAAGCCGACAACCTAATAATTCATGATGTTTTTATATCGCTTTGTGATCCTGACACAATGAAATTTTTTGTGATCTATCCTAATCGAGAGGGGCACATGCTGTCCCATGAAGCGAGGATTTTGATCTGATGGTAAGTTTAGTGAATGCAGTTCTGTGGCATGGAATGACCCGCACAACTAGCACTTTCATGCCCCCCTGACTAGGATAGATCCGATTTTTGAGTTGTTGCTAAAAACAGTTTTCTCTTACATCCGGAGTTCACAGTGAAATCTTACATTCCATATATTGTTCTGCTGGAGCTATTTTTCAAAGTTCACGTGGTAGCACAGTCGAAGGTGGCGGGTGTCGCGTGCACTCTGATTCAAGGTTCATAGTCCGTATCTCTCTCTTTCCTCCCTCCGCTCTGGGTCGCTGAATTGATCCTATGCCTGTCTGGAATGGATAAAACACTGATTTGCTCACATAATAGCCACCGCAACTCATTGTGCAGGTCCTGCATGCAATCAAATTGCTTCCATGACATGAAGTAGAATATCTAGCGCATCCCAAGAGGAATTAATGAACGCCATCTCTGATTCTCTGTCATTTCATTTTTATATCGTATGCTGTACGCGTGTAGCGCAGTCGGAGGAGGCGCGACCGTCACGTGAACCCGATACCAGGTTCCTGCTTTGGATTTCCCGCCCAGGCCAACCAAGCCTTCCATCCCTCCGGGGTCGGTGAATTGGTACCAGACTTGTCTGGGAAGGATAGAGCGTTGACTTGTTCATCGGCTGGCCACCGCAAGTCATTGTATGGCCAAATACGCATTCATGTCGCCTCCAGGACATCCCGTAGAAGTAGAATGCGCTGGCGCACCCTAGAAGGGATTGACTAACGCCGTCCTTTATCCTTTATGCTGTACGGACTTCTTTCATTAGAAGCCGTGTACTCGTTTCGTATGCGCACTTCAACGGCAATTATGCATAGATAAATCAATGTAAATAAAATAAATAAATAAATATAATAAAAAATAAAAAATAAGAGCTTTTCAATGGGAAGGCGAAAGCTGCAGATGAAGCGTATGTAAGTAACGGTGTGAAGCAAGAAGAGGCAGGGAATCGATCAATAGATCATGCCGTACGACAGCCCATCGTAACGAAGAGACGACGTCTGACACCACCTAAGTCTTCGCACTGCGTTCTACCTCTGCTGGTTCTCCGAAGTTGGAGATGAGGATTTATGCAAACGCCTCGCAAACGCAAATCAGCCGAGGTTGACGCTAAAAAGCTAATCCTATTACTTGGACGAAACTTCTGCAGTCACACCACTGATGAATACCATTGATGGGGGAGACGAATTCAAGCTGGGATTTCAGAGACTGAGTTGAGGAACGCAGGAGGGCAGATGGAAGATAATCCAGCGGGAACTATCTCTCTTAAGGCAACATCTCGCGAAATTTTCATCAAAAAGTCGCTTGAAATACACCATTTTCAAGTCGAATTGTACACTTTTCAAACAAAACTGGTCACTCTTCTCAACTTTGTTCTTTCGTCTAATCTAGTCTAAGAATTTTGAAACAAAATTGAACGTCTTCCTCATCGAAACAAGCTTCATTACATTAAATCTCTCCAAGATGGTTAGAATGATTTTTATTTAAGGAAAATTTGCTATATGTAGTTTTTTAAAAAGTTTTTAGCAGAGCCGCCTGAATGAGTGAACCAACTTTGTAAAACTTTTATTTTTTGAGAACAATAATAAATCATTTTAAAGCGCAACAGGGCAGCAATCATCTAGTGATGTGGTGCATTAAGAAGCCGGATTGCGCCGTGGCCATGCAAATCGCAATTTTTATTCGACTGATAGTGTAAATGCTGCTTACATAAAGCGTGAAAGTGAGAATACATATGTGTGTTCTTTATAACTGCGTTTGTTGTATTGTTCACAGACGTCGCCGTCGTCGTCGGCAGACGTCAGTGTCAAATCTCATTGTTGCATTTGAAGGAAACTGGCTTTCCATTAAAGCGAAACTCCGAGACGTGAGTTGCCAGCTCCATGGTTTTTGTGGAGCAGCATCTCTGCATGGTGTCTGACCACATATCCAGCTTCCATACTGATCCGCCTCGTCGAAACACAGATCTACACACGTGAAGTAGCCTTTGCAGGACGTGTCTCCCTGGAACCTTGATGCACTGCCAATTTGGCGGCTGACTACTGTTTACTTTTGATCAAACTAAACCTGAAACCCACAGTTGTAATCCACACCTCAAAGTCGAAAACTTCAGCAAAACTCAGCCCTAGAGCTAAAGTGATGCGGTCGTAACTAATTATCGGAAATGGAAAAAACGAGCAGTTGAGAACGCATGGAATGATGTACATGGAGCCAAACTAGGCAAATTTGATATCAAATAGATCGCCATGATTAGGCAAAACCGAAGATTGGCATAAAATGCATTTTCGATACCAGTTAAAATTTTAAAAATTCTACTGGGCAGATCCATTCCTGCCAGGAGGCATAATTAGGCCAGAGTCAGGAACGAATTTGGGTCAGGTCAAGACAATTACGGGCTCGGCTAATCTAGGTCATCTCGAACTCAAAAATTCTAAAATTTGGTCAAGATTTTTACGCCATTGGGTAGATCACGTTGTTCTGATTCCAACAATGTGCCTTTCATTGAATATAAGCGACTTTGAAGAGAGTTATGGCAAGGCGGCGGAAACGGCGGATTAATCCGCCGCCGGCCGCGTTTTGGCGAACGTTTACCGACGGTACTGTACGTGTGTTCTTTATAATTGCGTTTGTTGTATTGTTCACAGGTGTGGAACTCCATGCAAACAGCAAGTTTGCTATCAATCGAATAAAACTCGTGACGTCTTGGACGAGTGCATGACGGTGCCAGTGCTTTTTTTGGCCGCTCGCCTGCTCTTTAACACAAGCTGTAAACATTTATCCACAAAAATGAGAACTTGTAAAATTTCAAGCAAACTGTTCACTCGTTGAATAAGTGAATTAAAACTTGAAAGAAAGTTATACTAAAATTTTCCTTGAACAAAAAAAATTATTCTAACTTTTTTGGAGAGTATCTAGTCTAGCTTAGAAGAAGCTCATTTCGATTTGGAAGAGATCGCTTTGATCTCAAAAGTCTTAAGCTAGCTTAGAAGAGTCAAATTTGACGTGAAAAGTGTCCAAATCTAAGTGAAAATGGTGCATATGAGAGCTTCTCGCATAACGTTTTAATAGCCACTGATGTAAGGTATGTAACAATTACGTTGGCGAAGGTTCACTTGTTAAAAGGAGTTTTCCAATAACAGGAGAACTACCGTCCCCTAAATATAAAGTGCATATCCTGTAGGCTTTTCGAGAAGGTGCCGCCTAGTGAGCTATCATTGTGCTGAAGGAATTATCAGCCAGAATCAGAATGGATTGGTTCCAGGCCGTTCTGTAGAAGCGAGCCTGCCCGAGTGTCTTGACACTTCGAGTCAGTAGCAGTTGCCGCTGCCACATCATGAACTTCGCCTCCGCAAAAGTGTTCGATCAATTGTGTTAGAGAACTTTCTGTTCGAATCAAAAATAAAAGGAGGGCAGGAAAGAGATAAGGATAACAAGAGAGGAGAGTAGACCAGATCGCAGGGGAAAATTGATCGAGATGGCGCAACAACGAGAATAAGATCAACATGCGAAATGAGGGAGTAACGTCGAACAACAATGACACTCTGAACGCAGTTGGACGGCGGCCTTAGTTGGTGTACGGACAATACACTGTCCTCAAGAAGAAGAAGAGGAGAAACATCGAAAAACTGACTGCTACTTTCTTGACAGGGCATATTCATCTAATGAAAGACAACCAATACGACGAGCGTAGCTACTTTAGTATCGGCCACCCAAAACCTGTCTTCTAACACTGAAGTACACTACCGAACGTGCCGCTCCGTCCAACAAGCAAAGCTGGAAAGCGTTTAGGTGCAGGCGCTTCAGTCGCTGCTGCCGCCTCTTCATACTTCCGCGCGCTGCGCACGCCGCGCACGTCACGTGCGCTGTTCTCTCGTCGCTCCCATCGCCCGTGCAAAACATGCAAATCGATTAGAACCAAGCGCGCCGCCGAAAAGTGTTCATAATTGAGCGCCGGTGCTGTCGCTTCAGTCGCTTTTGTCACTTCAGTCGCTCCAGCCGCTGCTGTCGTCTGTTCATACTTTCACGCGCTGCCTCTCCTCACTGTTTTCTCGGCACTAGTTAAAAGTTCCGACTTTACCGACACGACTTCGGTCGAAAAAATTTTTTCGCTGAAACTTCCATTAAGGGGGTTATTTGGGGTGCTGATCACGAATCTGACATCCGTTCTTCATGATTTGGTCGGAGACCACCCATATCGTTAACAAGGGTGGTCCAGGCAGGGTCACTGATTTAGATGAAACTTCGTCTAGGAGGGTTATTTGAGGTGCTGATCACGAATATGACATCCATTAAAATTGCGCCCGATTACAGTAGATTACGGTAGCTAAAGGTAACTAAGGCTGCCTAGGTCATATCACCGATTTTGCCGAAGCTTCGCCTAGGAGGGGGGTTATTTGGGGTGCTGGTAACGAATCTGACATTCGTTTTTCGTCCTACGCTGGAGTTTGGTTGAAATCGGTGACCATTACCTTAGTCACCCGTACCTCCCTTAACCTACCGTACTCCAGTGTAAAATGAAAAACGGAAGTCAGATTCGTGATCAGCCCCCCAAATAACCCCCTAGTGGAAGTTTCAGCGAAAAAATTTCTTACTTAGACCGAAGTCTGTCGGTGGAGTCGGAACTTTTAACTATGTAGTGCCGTTTTCTCTGTTGTCGCGAAGTATGAACAAGCCCAAAAGCGGTCCTCGATTTTTGAACGTTTCGCTTACTTATTTGTTATTCGCCCACTCTTTGTGGAGCTAACTGCCGCCATGCCACGCTCTGAGAACAATGTATATAGGCCCGGCGGAATCAATCGAATGAGCGCGACCTCGTAGAGTGAGGTCGGGAGGGGCTTATCCATGCGCTTAGAAGGCCATGCTCTTCTTCGGATCTATCCTAGTCCGGGGAGGCCACATAACTAAAAAGTAGGTAACGAAATGAATAGAGACTTCCGAGCGGCTCTAGTGAACGAGTTTTAACCTAAAAGAAACCAAAAACGAACGAACAAAAAAAATCGCTGCGGTTTACAACCGTCTCGGCGGGCAAAGAGCGATGGAATGGAGGCATGTCGCATGCTGACCGCCGGCTGACATGTTATAACCAGGATCTAACATGGTGAGGAGGGCACACAACTTTGCCTTCTTACAACCGCAACAAATGCATTTTTTCGTTTTTTTTTTGTTTGTGACTTTTTTGTTTAGGGTCCTATGTTTTTCCGTAGGAGCCGCTCGGTAAGTCTCAAGTGTATTTGTTACATATAATACTTTTTAGTTATGTGCCCTCCCCTCGGACTAGGATAGATCCTCTTCTCCAAATAAGTTGGCGAATAAAAAACCAGTAAGCGCGACGTCCAGAAGTTGACCATGCCGTGCCCTAAGGCGATTTGTGTAGGGCGCGACGTGTGGCGCTGCGGAAAACGGTTCTTGTACTTCATGATCGACTGTCGTTGATTCTTGGCATGACATTGATACCAATAGGACTGTTCGAGCTGTGAAGCCAAGATTGTTAACCACACTTTATTCGGCTGACGTTTCGGCGTAACCGCCTTCTTCAGAGCCTGGAAAAGTCAAGCGAGGTTTGAAAGGTTACTCGTCTACCTAAAAGTAACCTTTCAAACCTCGCTTGACTTTTCCAGGCTCCGAAGAAGGCGGTTACGCCGAAACGTCTGCCGAATAAAGTGTGGTTAACGATCTTGGATTCACAGCTCGAACAGTCCTATTGGTTCTTGTACTTTCCGGCGCAGCTTTTGCTTATTGGAAGGAGAGGCAGTCCGGTGATGTAGTGGTGCAGTACGTACACACTGCATTCTTTTATTGAAGCAAGCAATGGTTTGGCATGTCCAAAAAAGGAGGCTCTCAAGGAAGTTCGCATGGTGGTTTCTAAGCAGGAAGAAGACACTCGTATGAAGTACGTGACGAAAAACACTAAGCTTTTTTTTGCCTCATAAGAAACGATCCTTGGAAAGTATACGGCATGCCGTATTTGAACCGAATATGAACGAAGATCGGCCACAAGCATCTCTGGTCAGTGACAGCCTGCAATTAAAAAAAGTTATTTGCCTCAATTATCTATGGCATCATTGCTACGAAGGTCTAACATCAGGCATTTCATTCAGCCCAGGACAGAGAAGAATTGACGGCATTCGACATCAAGATGAGCGGAAGAAATGACAAGCACGCTACAGATCCGTCGCATTGTATTGTCAAAAAGTAACGCTTAATGAGTTGTGAAGATGTATGGCAGTGCTAAGCTCGGTCCAAGATTGTTAGAACACCTTTATTCCGGCTGACATTTCAGCGTTATCCCCATCTTCAGACCTCGAAAAATTTGAACCACATTTAAGAGGCTATCCCCTAAACGCCATTCCATTTTGCAAAGTAAATCCAGAAAGTGAATGAACCTGAAATGGCTACTCAAAGTCATGAATTGGATGAACTCAGAACTGACAGTCGTCTACCGTCAACCGCTGCTGGATGTGAGGGAGTGCAGAGTATATTTATGCTCTCGCAATTTTTTCGAATATTCGAATTCGAATATGTTGGGGAAAAACAGGTTTCTTTGAATATTTGAATTGGACTACATTCGAAAAACAGATTCTTTCAACATTCAAATTCGAATGAAAATCATTCGTATGTTGAAATCGAGTAGGTCGTTTAAGCACAACTGTATGTAGTAATGATCCACCCTTAGTATACCTTACACCTTATACCTTATAGCTTTACCCTTGGTATAGGTTATAACATGCTCTGACTGCAGGAAGGAGTGTGGTGGGAAGATTGGAAGGCCCTTGCCCAAGAATAAAGGAGCATATTGACAGACTACGTAGACCACGAACGTTCACCCCTTTCAGTGATCACAGGGTCAACCATCATAGAAACAAGGGCCGGATTCATGAAAAATTAAGTGCGGGTTTGCGGGTATAAGGGGTGGAGATAAGATAAGGGTGGGTATGAATGCTCCATCGCATTGTCTCTACCGCTTAGGCCTAGTTTTTACTTCCACCGCCACGCGGCGCGGCAGCGATCGCCATAGATATCGATTTTTCGCGCCGGCCGATCGATATCTATTCCGACAATGGTTCTGATCCGCGCGCACCATTGTCGGAATAGATAATGGCGCAACTATGAACTAGAGCTTATACCCCGCGGGCATATCCGCGGGTTTAATCGTTGATGAATCCGGCTGTTTTGAAGTAGCGGGTGAAGATCATAGCACCTGAGTCTGATATCTCGGTACCTCGCCCTCTTAAGGCACCATACGGATTGCTGTGCTTTTTCTGTATTTAAATAAGCTGTTTTCGCCAAGCTAAGCTCATTATACAAGTTGTCACGCCCACTCGATTACTTCTGTCTGGCTTTTATGCATTGTTCAACTATACTGAGATTTTTACCAATTTCACGTCGAATTGGACACTTTTCACGTCAAATTGGACTCTCTTCTAAGCTGGCCTATAAACTTTGAAATCAATCTGAACGCCTTCCGAATCGAAATGAACTTTCTTCAGGTTAAACTATACACTCTCCAAGATGGAAAATTTAGAATAGCTTTTATAAATTTTTTTACTTCAGCTGCCTGAATGAGTGTAATAATTTCATACAATTTTTATTTTTCGAGAAAAAACAAATAAAATTTGTTCTAAAGCGTAACAAAGCAGCAATCATATAGAGCACTAAAAGATCAGATTGCGCCATGTACTCGGAAAGCTCGTCAGGACTGTTAATGTTGTTTACATAAGCATCGAAGTGAAGATATGTGTGTTTTTAACAGTTGTCTATGTTGCATTGTTCGTAAGTGTGCAACTCCGTGAAAATCGAAATTTTGCTATCAATCGAATAAGAATCGCGATGTCTTAGACGAGAGCGCGGCGCAATCTCTTTTTTGAATTAAAAAATCGCCGCTCTCCTGTTTTTAAAACAAGCTATAAACTTTTATTTTCCTACAAAAATGAGAATTTTATAAAATTTCAAACAAAGTGTTCACTTGTTGGGAGAGTGAATTAAAAGTTCGAAGAAAAACAGTAGTAATAAAATTTTCCTTAAACAAAAAATATTCTAATCATCCTGGAAAGTCTGTGGTTTTACCAGCGCAAGACTCGTTTTGATTTAGAAGACATACAATTTAATTTCAACATTCTTAGACTAGCTTAGAAGAGCGTTGATTTGAAAAGTGTTCAATTCGACATGAAAATGGTATATATGTCAAAAGATAAAGCACGAGCTTGTGAGCTCAAATATGTGTTTTTTACAATTTGATTTTTAAAAAGTTATTAAAAAAGCCGCTTTGGAACGCTGAAAGGCGTTCTTTTCGGCAAATGACCAAAACATATTCACGGTACTGTAGAATGCGTGGCGCAACCTCAGAAGGGATTGAGTAACGCCGTCCATTATCTTTTATTAGTTTCATTGATTTTCTATATTTTTGTTCTGAATGCGAAATGAAGTTAAAATAGTTATAGTTGTTCGTGCTACAAGGCCAGGTCAAATCTCTCACCGACAATTTTGCCCCGGGCCTACATTTTTAGGTCTTCGTGAAAAGAAAAAAGGTTTTGACAGCAGTGGAAATTTTATTTATTGATTTCAAAAGTGCATTCAGCGCATTCAAAATTTTCACTGTAAGGTAACACTGGAAGAATATAGCTGGTCAAATGAAAACGGATCAGGCTCGATATCGGAGGGGCGGCTAGGAACCGTTGAAGCCGGCCGCCTACGCTTGGCGGACACGCCTTCAGCAGCTCATCCAGCGATACCCAATTAGTGCGAGCACGTGGAATTAGTTGGCTTGGTCGGTGTGTGAGCTGAACGAGCAGCGAACTCGCCTGACACGACGTCTCCAGGCGGGGCGCCCCACTCGCATCCGTAGCGCCTCGCGTCATCGTCGCCATGGGCGTTCGAAATCGAATTCGGTCCGTCAAAAACAGGATGCCGGCGGCCCCGGTTTGCGAGGGCGGTCCAAAACACTCACTCACACCCTTCGAGGTCTAGGTGGCTCGGAGCAGCGCCACTACTTGAGCTGAACGACAGAGAGCAATTGGGGGCCAGCGGCGGAGTCCAACTGGTCGCAGTAGCAGCTCAGCTGCCTTGGGAATGCGGTGCTTTCGACAGTGACCGGCCGTCGATTGTCCTCCCTGACATCCGATACATCTGATGGACAGCTGTTGACGCATACTTCATTACGGCTACTCAAGCCAATGCTTACCCACTCCGTGCCGTCTTCTGTTGGTTGAGTTAGTACTACTAGTAGTACAACGCGCATTAGCGCCCTACCGATGACGCGCAGTCGAAGGAGGTGCCAGTGTCGCGCACACCCGATGCCAGAGGTTCGTGGTTCGGATTTCCTGCCTAGGTCAACCAAACCTTCAATCCCCCCCCCCCCCCTCGGGATCGGTGAATTGGTATCAGACTTTTCTGGGAAGAATGAAGCGCTGACTTGCTCATCGGCTGGCCACTGCATGTCACTGTAGGGCCAAAGAACATCCAAATCGCTTCCACGACATCCCGTAGAAGTAGAATGCGTAGCGCATCCCAAAAGGGATTGAGTAGCGCCGTCCTTCATCATTTATCCTTTTAGCTAAACGTCGTCGACAAAGAACTGAGAAACTGCGCAGGAAGTATGTACTACACCAGAAGTTCCAAGAACACGAGCCAAAAAAGATTCGAGGCAACCTTTTGGAGCGCCATTTTGCAGGCTCAGAGTGCGGAAAAGGAGCACCACACTTGGGAAGGAATGCCATAAGATGGTCCAGAATGCTCTGGTTCGCAGAATGCCCGATGTGCTTCGCCATTGTTCTTACAAGTTCTTTCAGATCTAGGGTCCTTCACCAGCAATGTCGGATGCTCAAGGCAGCCTGCAGGAAGTTTTTTTTAGAATCGGAAGTTGGTGTTTCATCAGAGAACAGTCGTGAAGACCCCACTGTGCAGCGGCAGTGAAAAAGATTCGAGGGTGTGCGAACTTTGATGTGGGACACTGGAGGGATAACATACACATGTTCGGTGCGTTCTTTTCGTCAAAACAGAGCTCCAGAAATTGCGTTTACGAATATTATGTCAAATCGGGCACTTTTCAAAGCCAGTTGGACACTCTCTGGAACGAAACTGGACCTTTTCCAGGTTAACGTCATCACTTTTTATAAAGGACGAAAAAGTTTTTCTCTTAAGAAATTTCACTCTTTCCTTCTTAGCTGATGTATATTGAAGACCACCTGCCAGAAAAGGTGAATATAGCGTAGCGTATAATACTTTATATTTTTCATTCTTCAGGAAAAAAAACAATCAACAAAGATCTATTGTATTTTGAAGCGCAGAAAGGGAGAATTTTCGAGTATATTAAAAGAAAAAATCATGACTCACATTTGTCTATTTCTTCGCTACTTCAGTCTAACTGATAGTGTCAAATGCATTTTACTTGAAACGGCAGACTAATATGTTCCTTTAGCTGTTTTTTTGTTTTTCTTAGAATGAGTGTAGCGCAGTCGGGGAGGTGCCGGCACCGCGAGCATCCGATACCAGGTTCCTAGTTTGGATTTCCCGCCCAGGCCAACCACGCCTTCCACCCCTCTGGGGTCACTGAATTGGTATCGCACTCGTCCGGGAAGGATAATGCGCCACCTTGTTCATCGCTGACCACCGCAAGTATGGTACATATTTGTATGGCTAAATACGCATTCAAATCGCCTCCGCGACATCTCGTAGTTGAATAACGCCGTCCTTTATCCTTTATCCTTATCCAGTTGTCTTTGTTGACTAGCGGGCAGCTTGATCCGAAAACAGCAGACAGCTTTCACCACTCATCAAAGAAAAAACACGAATGCTGGAACAGTGCAGGTTCTGACCATTTTAATATACTCAAAGAAATGCTGCTCGCACTCATTTGCCTTGAGGAATCGGCAAAAACGAAACATATTTTGTAACTATTTGTGGGAGATGGAGATTCTTCCTATAGTAAATAGTATTCGCTCGTGCCGTTGAAACACTACCCTAGTGGGAAGTCAGTACCCGTTTTTTGTTCACCACCCGCACTTGCAAATGTCTGCCATGGCCAAGTATTTCTTCTAAAGAATAAGAGCCTCGACACCCAAAAAAAATCACCCAAAAGGATATCTTGCAGCGGAAGATGCTCTATGGAACGAGGCGACGTTGAAGGCGTCGCCGCACGTAAGGAAAATGACATTATGTGCAAACGGCACGCGAAGCACGTCTCCAATTGAAGCTGGCTGGAGGTGGAGTAAACAAATCCATCTTCACTAAAAACTTGGCCGATAAGATGGCGAAATATAGCCGGATAAGTCTGGGCATCTATATTTTCCCGACAGAAAAAGTAGGGAGTTTGTGTCAAAGCAGATGATCTTCCCTCCCCATCACTGTGCATTAACGTAACCTACTGGAATGAGAATATCCCCAACATCTAGTTCGAGTCGTTAAGAACTGTATTGTAGTGTAGCGTAGTCCACATCCATTGCCTTTTGAATGAATGATGAAAGATGAAAGACGGCGTTAATCATTCCCTGCCTACGATGTGTCACGCATTCCATTCTTCTCCCTTGCAAAACTGACAGGACATGAGGAAATCAACCTAAAGCGGAAGCTGCTCGCTCAAGTTTTAGATGGGAACAAGCCGAGGAAGCGCGACATAAATAGAAACAATCAACAGCATGCTGCTGTTCAGGGTGCCGCCAGCTGTCACGTTTTACGGTCGAACGCATAGCGGAACCTCTGTGGAATTGTCATATTTCCGATGTGTGACCACTCGACGCCACCTGTTAGGACGTTGCATACAAAATGGCCGATTTCGCTATCTCAATGTATGTTCGATTTTTCGTGGCTACGAATGTACCCGTTTGTGGAACTGTATATGGTTTCTGAAAACACAGAAGCTCCTCTTTCTTACCATTTATAGCCTTTGTAATATAATTGCCTCCTGCCGAGCTTTTTACGTTGTTTTCACAGTATGAATCAACGTGACATTCGGGTGCTCTACTTATATGAATGGAAAAGTGGGCACAACGCCGCGGCCGCAGCTCGTAACATCAACGCTGCATTTGAGGAGCATTTCGATAAGAAACGCACGATTCGCCACTGGTTCGGAAGGTTCCGATCTGGAGGTGAAGGGCTCGAAGATGAAGACTGAGGTAGACCTCCATTGCTCCTTAACAACGGCCAACTCAACGCAATGGTGGGAGCGGACCGTGTCAAACTGTGAGAGAACCAGCACAGCATTTCGGCGTTGACAGCAGCACCATCAGTCGCCATTTGAATGCGATCGGAGAAGTAGAGAAATTGGATGAATGGATCCCGTACGAACTGACCGCCGGGCAGATGTTGAAGCGCCGCGGCACCTGTGTTTCGGCGGGGCTGCGCAATCTAAAAGAGCCTTTTTTAGACAGGATCGTGACATGCGGCGAAAAATGGATCTTTTATGACAGTCGTCGTCGCTCTGCACAATGGCTGGACAAGAATGCGAGTCTCGAGTAGTTGCCAGAACCAAGTCTCCATCCAGAGACGGCCACGGTGACCGTATGGTGGACAGTGGCTGGTGTAGTCGATTTCAAGTTCTTGAGGACTGGAGAAACTACTACAGCGAAGAAGTACTGTGCCGAAGTTGAAGTGGTGCACCAGAAGTTGATCGAAAAACGGCCGGCTTTGCTCAGTCGAAGAGGCCCAATCCTACCGCATGAGAACGCGCCTCCGACGTTTCGAAAATTGTTTCCGGAGACTGGATGAATGGGGGCACGAAGCTCTGCCAACATATTCACCACATCTGTCTCCTACCAGTCATCATTTTTTCAAGCATTTAGATGGTCAGGAAAGGATAAAAAATTGAGCAACCAAGATGATGTCGAAAACAACTTTCTATGTTTTATTAATTCTCGTAGTTCTGATTATTATGATCAAAGAAATTGCTTTAAAAGGAAAAAAAGTAAAAAAAGAATGAGTAAAGAAGCAAGGTTATGGGTGAAATTTTTGCGTTTCTGTTTAGTCGAGTTCAGTTCCAAACGTGATTTAAAGGATTTTGAGGGAAATAAAGGAAACTAAGCTTACCACTAGATTGTCCTTCAAACACCTCGGCAAAGGCGAAGGCTGCATTTATAGCGGAAATGTTCTCTCAAGGGACCAATCTTCCCGCAAATTGAGGCACCAGCTCTTGCCACATATTTACGCATTCTGATCGAGAAGGAGATAAAAACGCAGGCATTCGTAGCATAGAAAGGCTTTGATCTCACAAGTGAGCATACCGTTTAGTTAACAAATATCAAATAGCTTGTGTGGTCAATCGGCTCAAAAGAGTCTTACTATGGATAAAACCTTTTCAAGAAGTACTTAGCATTCACGCTATCGCTGGACGATTGTGCATGGTGCGATTCCTTATTTTAATAGCTTCAGAAATTGCGGCTTTCCTGCACTTAAAAAACTTGAATTAATTCAAAAATAACGATTTAAGCATTGTTCTCACCGTTTGGAGCGTTATGTATAGTATAGTACGTTTTTCGAGGAACTACTTGAAACCCTTATTCAAGAACCCCGATCACTTTACCGCATGTTAGCATCTAGTAGTGTCTAAAATATATCATCATATACTATATAATAACGCGCTAAGCGCTGAGTCATACTATCGATCGGCGCCGCCGCAGAAATTAGTCATAAAATAGGGGAAAATAGGGGAAATTGGGGGAGGGGAGGGAAAATTACGGCACGAAAATAGCGAAAAGTACCGAGACGTCTTCTACGTGCCAGGGATTCAGAAAACGTGTGGAATACGTCGCATGACGTGCCTGGGACTCATGGTCAAAAGACGTGCCAAAGCCGTCGCTCAACGTGTTTGGAGATTCAGGTAGACGTGCCGAAGAAGTCGTCCAATGTGTCTGGGGATTCAGAAGGCGTGCCGAAGACGTCATCCGCTAAGGGGGATCATTGAGAGGGACCAGTACCAGTAAAGGAAAACCGTTTCGTTAAGGGAGGACTAGTAATGAGGAACCAATAGATCGCCCTATCTTACCATACTGTACGTACTTTGAGCCTTTTGTACTCCTAGGAAAAAAGCTGTACAAGTAGAGCGGCCAGCTTCATGTGATTCTCCTTACCTTGGTGATACTGCAACATCGCGCGAAGCGCGCAAGTGCGAGGCACGCCGATAGGTGTGACGGAGCACTTGTGCATGATAAAAATTTTGCTTTTCTAAAATCATAGACAAACACCCAACTGTTTTTCGTAGCGCCGGAAGGCAACAATCTTTCTACCTGATACCGTCAAACGGAACGAGATAAGTCGGCGACGTAACCAACCCAATATAACACTCTAGAAATCTCTGAAAACCTCTCAGAAGGGCACGCGATTGGTAAAAACAACCAGCTCACACGGCAAATGCAATTAGCAGGAAGTGCCGCCCCTGCAAAATACTCACAGCGAGAATTTGGAAAAGCACCGGAAACTCGGAAGCGGTGAGGAGAGTTGGGGAAAGCCGGTTCAAGCCATCGTTGCAAAGCAGGAATTATTCACATGTACGTGTTTCTTTAAGCAACTCCGAAATTAATGGTAAGTAGATTGGTCGGTGAACCCCTAGACCTCATCTCGAAAGAGTGAGATCTCATATCTCATTGTTTCACCACTAATTATTGCGGATTGGCGAGTCTGTAGTGTCAGAAAAACAAAAAGGTTTGATGTATGGCTCGCAGACTTCACAAGGAGCAGTCGGCGGCCAACTTTTCGCAGTTTTATTTTCTGCGCACCTCCATCGCCAGAGGGGACAGTATAAATAATTCTCTAAGCCGAACCGAAGACCACGGTAAGAGCTGCAGCTCTGCAGTTAGAGCAGGATTAGCTTACATTCAACTTAACAGCAACAACATTAAATCACTCCCGAAATATTCCTTCAAACGTATCCCAGCAAGTTATTCAATTTTCATGGCGAATTAGACACTTTTTGAACCAAATTGGGCACTCTTCTAGGCTAGCCTGAGACTTTTAAAATCAAAGCGAACTCTTTCAAGTCGAAATGAGCTTCTTTGCCATCAAACATATAGACCCTCCAAAAAGGTTAGAACAATTTTTTTGTTCGAGGAAAGTTCTGGTATAACTTTCTTTGAAGTTTTAAATCATCCACCCATTAAGTGAACAAACTGCTTGGAATTTTATAAACTTCTTATTTTTGAGAAAAAAATTATGGTCCAAAACTCGTATTAAAGAGCAGGAATGCGACCATTTTTGAGCGCCGAAAAAGAGATTGCGCCATGCCCTCTTTCAAGATGGCGCGCTGTTGATACGATGGATAGTGGAATTTTTGTTTGCACGGAATTTCCCACCTGTGAACGAAGCAACAGAAATAATTCTAAAAACACACGTATCCTCACTTTGATGCTTCACGTATGCAGTATTTACACTACCAAGCAAATAAACATAGCGACTTGCTTTTCGAGTACTTGACGCGATCCAGTCCTTTGACACTACACTAATTATTGCTTACTTGTCGCACTTTAAAACAATTAATTTTATTTAATAAAAAATTTTAGTTTACTTTTTTTTCGAAAAAATAGAATTTTTATAAAATTATTACACGACTTGGGACAGGTAAACTAAAAATTTGAAAAAAAAGTCTTGGCCTGGGCTTAGAAGTGTGTCCAGTTTGACGCGAAAAGCGTTCAATTTGATTTGAAAAGTGCCCAATTCAAGGAAAAAATGGTTTAAAGAAATTAGTTAAAATTTTTAAAATATTTAAACTAATTTCTCTATACAAACATTTTTGTTTCTATATTAGTATAGATATTGTGTCAAATGTTGTATAAATTATGTGTGCTGTATACAACACTAAGCCTCACATATGCTATGCGTATGCTTCTGGGCTCGCTAAGTGGTTATTCTCAAAATTTGGAGAAGTTCGTTTATGGCATGAAGCTCGACATTGAAGCAATCACAAAAAAATTTATATCGTAATTTTTTTCTTCACCTTTTAGCGAATCTTCTTTCTAGAGCTGCTATACTCAAAATGTCTAACCAGTTCGTTTTTAATAATCCTAAGATGAAGAACCACTAAAAAATTCTAGCATTCCTGCGCATTCGTAGTCGCAAAGTGATGCGAGAGATGTTTGTATTTCAAGACTCTCTAGAGCAAGACGCATGCTCATTTATTTATACGCTGTGAATAGTAGAACACGCAAAAAATACATTCCACAGCAAATAAAACGAACGTCTGCTCATAGCTAATATTCACAGGGTGGTCCATAAACACTGCAGCAGAATTTGGAGACCTTTTAGGAGGCACTTGCCAACTCCCTTAGACGCTAAAACAATTATTATGTAGTAGGTCCTCAGCACTACATTTATTTAATTATTCGTTTTACGCATAGAAATCCATAGCATCCAAAGCAAACAAACTGATAACAGAACCTATTGAAAGCAGGAATAAGTATGAAAAAACGATGAACTCCTAAGATATGAATGTATGTATTTCTTGCAGTTACCTTTCTTGCATCCACTTCCACTCTATGGTGAATTCCAGATAAGACTTCAGTTTCTTCCCTCATAAAAAAATAAAAGGATAACGGACGACGCTATTCAATCTCTTTTGGGATACGCCACGCATTCTACTTCTAAGGAATATCGTGGAGGCGATTTGAATGCGTATTTGGCCATACAATGACCTGCGGTGGCCACCCGATGAAGAATTCAGCGCTCTATCCTTCCCAGACAAGTCTGGTACCAATTCACCGACCCCGGAAGGATGGAAGGCTTGGTTGGCCTGGGCGGGGAATCCGAACCAGGAACCTGGTAGCGGGTGCACGCGACAGTCGGCGCCTCCTCAGACTGCGCTACACGCGCCCTCTCTACGCACATAACCTTTAGTAAAGTCATTCATGAATCCAGTCTCTGTAGCAAATCCGACGAACTCAACACCAAGCCGGACTTCGCAGCTCCGACACGAGAAGAATGTCTCGTCCTCATGAAGAACGGGTCACGTGTGGAAGGTGAGGTGCCGATGGGCCCGTCACATCCTGAGGGAACAAGGCGACCGATACTTCTAGAGAACCGTGACAACCTCAAGCATCCTTAAAGGAGACCGACAGGGTGGGCTGGCACATTCGTCGCACGGAGAATCCGTTGTCATTTCCGTTGGAAAGGAATCAAGGCCGTCGTGAACGTCGTCGCTTTCGAAATGACAACGTCATTACGGTCATCAGTGGCTACAGAAGGAAAGGAATGGAAAAATTTTCTGCCATCACGCGAGACAAAGACCATTTAAGAAGGAAAACAAATGACTAAATAAAGAAGGTGTTAAGATTTTAGCAATGTAGACATTTGAAGGTCAGAGACGCTGTCGATTGAGCCAAAACGTCGAAAATTAGGTGGGCCGTAATGCGTAATGCGCTTCGCAGACACCCGCTGAACGAGAGCCGTCACCGACTGGATTCCGCAGGATGTCAAGAGAACACCAGGACGGTCACCAGCACGTTGGTTGGACTTTCTTGTGAACGCCCTGAACGGCCGATATGACGCCTTCGTATACCCAGCGAGGAGAACCCATTGGAGTACTTTGGCACGCTACAGGGACGAATGGAGACGCGCTGATGGCGCCCCCTCAAGCAACTCTGGTGCTAAACGCCCTTCATATCCTACAGAGACTAATTCTTTAAGGTGTCAAGCGGCGAAGGCATAGAAAGTTGCATAGTTTTGGGTTGAGGTTAGCATTGCTGGTTTCTATGACATTGCCTCATTTGTTCTTGTCTCCTCTGGAGTGGCCTCCTTGGGATGAAATGGTGCTTGTGCAAGTAGGTTCTAAACGCTTCTTCGAATTTCCAGGCCCTGACGAAGACGACAGTGCCGAAACCTTGGCCAAATAAAGCTGCCAGTCTTGGCCAACAGCTGTGAATTACCTTCAACACAAACAAATGAGCACTAGATGTCGTTCAGCAGTAGACAATCGTTTAGACGTGGTTCTCTCCTATACAATTCGATTTTAAAAATTAGAAGAAAGTGAACGCCAAAGTCACGTGTGCCATTATAGGTACAGAGTACATTAATCAGAGAAATATTCTCAAAACAACCGCGTATCAGGTGTTGGCCTTTTTTCGTGGGCCGGGATGAAAAGCAGGCACAGAAGGCATTTAGAAAAGCACGGTGTTTGTTGTGCAATTAGCGGCAAGTGTAAAAGTGTAGCGTAATTCTCGAATGAACGGGCGAAATTCGTTCTTTAAATGCGCAAGTGCATTCCACGTGCAGTCGCAGAACACGTGCACTGATAATTGCTTTCAGCCAAATTGGCTCCGTTATTCGGACGTAGCGCAACAAGCAGAAGCGCTAAAAGCCAGACTTATTTCCTCGCATCCACTATATTTCTTGTGACAAATCTTCAGAATAGGAGATGGACTATAGGACGCCTCTGGCTTGCTGAGATGAAGATCTGAGCACACAGCACAGATCCATTACGGGTCTCCAGATTATCTATCATTTTACGCCACGGAACTCCGAGAAAGAACAAGGAGCCGCGATCGTGACACCACGACACAGTATAGTAGTAGAGGGTGCGAGTTCAGATCCAGCTGGGCGCGATCGTTTTGAAAAAAAAACGTCGTCGTGACATGTTTTGCCTTCAATAAGAGCCTCTATAAGCTTATGCAACTGTAAAACAGAGCTGACACGGTTGACCAGCGTAAGTCACTGTATGTGATGAACAAGCATTCAATCATTTTCAAGGATATCACTTAGAAATCTAATGCACGGCGCATTCCAAAATGACAGGTTAATGTCCATTTTTTGTCCGACAAAATATTGCGTGAAAGATAAAGAGATTATTGCTAGGTGTCTAGAGAGCGGAGTCTGCCTCACTGGATGCAAGCAGCCGGAGATCGAGCGGTCTGGAAGAGTTGTGGTCCCCGCTGACAAGACCTCCAGCCGACCAAAGGACCATCAAAGTATCAAAGTAAGTAAATATTGCTAGGTGTTCTTTTAGATGCTTCACATGTGTATACACTTTTACGGAGGAATTCACATCGACGTAAGTAGCCAATCGAAGTCTTCTACTCTAAAGGAATAAAGTTTTCTAAGGAATTCTGAGGATTTGGTAATTGTTCTACATCTTTGATTAATTCTGTTGTTTTCTCACAAAACATAGATATACTGGCGTAGGTCAATCCCGTCTTGGAGTCGTCTCTACTCCTTCGGAATATCGCGAAGGCAATTTTAGTGCTTATTCGATCCATGTGATGTCTTGCGGTGGCCTGAATAAGTCAATGTTTAATCGTTCTCAGAAAAGCCTGGTACTATTTTTTGCCGTCATCTTCAAAGGGATGGAAGACTTGATTTTCCTGGGCGGGGGAGAGGAGGGGGGGGGCGATACCGATTCGGGTTCCTTCCACAGCCTGTGCCTTTTCGAACTGTGTATCACACCCCGATTAATTCAAGAAGGAAAAAACAAAAAATCATAAAATCATAAAAATCAAAAAACGAGTTGTTTTCAGGATAGACTATACCGTTTTCACGTTGAATTGGACATTTCACATCAATGTAGGACACTCTTCTAAGCTAGCCCGAGACTTTCGAAATCAAAGCGAACTCTTTCTAATCGAGATGACCTTCATGCAGGCTGAGCTACAGACTCACTAAGATGGTCAGAATAATTTCTTGTTTAAGAAAATATGGGAGAACTTTCCTTGAAATTTTTTAGTTCACCTGCCACAAGTGTAATAATTTTGTAAAATGTTTATCTTAAAAAATAAAAAAATAAAAATTTGCCCTAAAGCACAGCAAAGATGTAGGTATAGCGCATCAAAAGATCAGATCGAGCCATTCACTCAAAAAGTTCACCTCAACGTTCATTTGATTGATAGTCTAAATGCCACTTACATAATTACTAACAGGTGTCAAACACCAAGAAAACAAAATTCTGCTATCACTCTAATAAAAATCGAATAAATCAACGTCTCTCAGCAGAACATGCCGCAATCTCTTTTTAGCGCCAAAAAATGGCGTCTTCCTGTTTTCGAGACTAGCTTTAAACCATGATTTTCTGTCAAAAAATAAAACTTTTCTAAAACTTTAAACAATGTGTTCAGATACGAAATTATTAAATGTAGGTAAATTGAAACTTTAAAAAAGTTTACGAAGAAAATTGTAAAAAAGTTATTATAGCCGTTTTGGAGACAATCTGATTAAATGTAGAAGAAACTAATTGAAGGAACTAATTAATATGGAACAAAAAATTATTTATTTATTTATTTATTTATTTATTGATACGTCATAAGACGCGCCATATAACACAAAAAACGAAGAACATTTTCAAGCAATCTAGGCAGATTTTTCATGCAAGCAAGCTCGTCCACATATCAGTATTGTAAACACTGACAACAAAACATCAAAAGACGAGGAAAAAAGGGGGTAAGTAGGAGGTGCCCAGTGCGGAAGGATGGATATGTAGGAGTTTAAGAAAAAACCCTAATTTTTGAAAGACCTGACGGTGGATTTAAGGCAACCATTAATTATTGTAATCTTTTTGGAGAGTTTTGGAGTAGTCTGAAAGAAGCTTATTTTAATTTGGAAAAGTTTTATCGACTTCAAAAGTCTTAAGCTAGCTTAATAGAAGAGTGTCCAATTTAATTTGAGAATTGTCCAATCTGTTAGGAAAACGTTCCAGTTCGACGTAAAAATGATATCTGCTAAAACCTAGGCATTTTTATGAAACTGTTCAAGTTTTTCTGCTCCAAAATTTGCTAAAATCACGTTAATTAGTCATTAGTTGATAGCTTTAATTAAAATAAGTTCAATACATAATTAAATTATAATTATTAGTCAATAGTTTGCTGAAATTACGCGTTGTGTTCTTAGACCGTTTGAAAGACGGAGACGTTTCTTTGAACGTTACGGATTTTCTTCCGAATTTTAGAAATTTTAGAATCGATAGAGAGCCACTGCACAACCGAGACGCAACGTGAAGGCTCTGCTTAAAGCAGAGCGTAAGCCGATGAGATGAGACTGACGCAAGGGGTCGAGCCCTCTGTCAAGGACAACTCAACCAAAACTCTGATGAAGATTGATGTTTACCATGACACTGCGTCAAAGAACTGACCGGTTGTCTAGAAAATCTCTTCTAAAAACTTGAAGAACGAAGGATCGTTCACTTCAACGTCTTCTGCTTTAATTTTGCAGTTTCTACAAAAAAAACTAGGCTTGAAGGAAGGTTCACTTCTTTCCAGTTGCAGCCGAGGACAAAACAACTGTGAGCTCAACTGTGGAAAACAATTCCAGGGCTTCAAAAGCAGAGAAGCTGTGCTTGTGACAGACACCCGTCAGCTGCAGCTGATATCCTGTCATACCCATCATCGACGAATTTAAAGGCGTGATCCCGACGTGACTTGGTCAGTGGCGGGTTCGAAAGATCCGAACTCAGCTTCTCAACAGGAATAGGAGCACGGTCACTATGTACAGATTGACGATTCTTCAGCAGAATTGGGTAACCATGTTTGGAGACATTAATCATCTGAATGAATATTGGGATGTTCCATGATTAATGTCGTTTTTGCATTTTCCAGTGTTAATTTATTTATATTAACAACAAACATTAATCAATGATGTAAAAGCAAAGAATTGGCACAACGTGTTTTTTACAGTTCGGGCAGAATCAGAGCTTTTACCATTTGAATGGCTTAAAAGGGATGAAGCAAAAGGTAAAGTGATGGTGTTGAGTCGGGCTATAGGGCGGATGTGGTACCAATTCCGAATTGAGCTCCGTTAATTTTTAGCGGGTTATCAAGGAGGTGTTGGGTACGGGGTCATCAGGATGGAACATTACGCCAAAAAAAAAGTTGCCATAAAATTCTCGCAAGTTTCGTGGTTTCGTGATTGAAAACGTTTCGATCTGGAGATGAAAGTCTAGAAGATGAATACCGAGGTAGGCCTCCATCACTCCTGAACGGCGACCAACTCAAAGCCATTGTGGAAGCGGAGCCGCATCAAACTGTAAGAGAGTCAGCACAGCATTTCGGCGTTGACAGCAGAAGCACCATCAGTCCCCACTTGAATGCGTTTGGAAAAGTGAAGGAAGTTGGATAAATGGATCCCGCACGAACTGACCGCTGGGCAGATGCCGAAGCGCCACGACTCCTGTGCTCCTCTGAGCCTACGCGATCTAAGGGAGCCTTTTTGGACAGGATCGTGACATGAGACGAAACATGGATCCTTTGTTGTCGCTCTGCACAATGGCTGGACAAAATGATACTCCCGAGGAGATGCCGAAGCCAATTCTCCATCCAAAGAGGACCATGGGGACCGCATGACGGACAATGGCTGGTGTAGTCCATTACAAGTTCTTAAAGACAGGAGAGATCATCACAGCGGAGAGGTACTGTGTCGAAATTGAAGTGACGCACGAGAAATCGATCGAAAAACAGCCGGCTTCGGTTAATCGAAGAGGCCCAGTCCTACTGCATGATGACGCGCGTCGGCGTTTCAATTCGTTCGTTTCAGAAATTGTTCACCAGAATCTGGGTGAATTCGGATACGAAACTCCGCCATATCCAACATATTCACTAGATCTGTCCTCTACCGACTATTATTTTTTCAAGCATTTAGATCGCCATGCGAATGACAAAAAATTCTGCAACCAAGATGATATCGGAAGACTTCTTATGTTTTACTGATTCTCGTAGTTCAGATTTTTACAGAGATGGAATGTCCTTCTAACGCGTTGGGCAAAGGTGCTTATTGTAATGGTGTATACGTCTATTAATAAAAGTGCTTCCTAGCAAAGTTATGATCTGTCGAAGTTTTCATACAAAATCGGTCATTTCATATGCAACGACCTATGTAATGGATAGAAAACGATAGAAAATGTAGAGTCTGATATGGTTTTGATAAAAGTGAGGAACAAGATTCCATAGGAGGTTCTGTGAGGCTATTAGCCTGCCAAAGCTGCTCACGTGAGCTGCAGCATTCATTAAGCCGCAGCGAGCCCTTTTGAATAATACTCCATTACCGTTATCTCTAATGCATGAGCAAATGGTGTTTTGTGTTGTATCAATTTTGGTCCATTCTACCGTTTTTATACGACTAACTTTTTATTGCTGTGTTTATGGGCCACACTGCAGTGACGGGCGCGTGTAGTGCAGTCGGAGGAGGCGCTGACTGTCGCTTGCACCCGATACCAGGTTCCTGGTTCGGATTTCCCGCCCAGGCCAACCAAGCCTTCCATCCCTCCGGGGTCGGTGAATTGGTACCAGACTTGTCTGGGAAGGATAGGGCGCTGACTTGTTCATCGGCTGGCCACCGCAAGTCATTGTATGGCCAAACACGCATTCAGATCCCTCCACGATATATCGTAGAAGTAGAATGCGCTGGCGTATCCCAGAAGGGACTGAGTAACGCCATTCTTTATCCTTTATTTATCCTTTATCGCAGTGACAAGCGTTTTTGCAAGGCTTCTTGAAGCACTAATGATCGTGAGTTTAGGCGCGGCAAATTCATTGAACCAGAAATGTTTTCTAAAACATTAAACAACAAAAAATTATTGGGCTGATCGATAACAAATGTCGGTTTTTCTGTTAAATAGCATTAACTGCATACTTTTATTTAGCAGTGACTGCTTGGCTTAGATTATTACGCACTATTTTAGAGGGCGGAATTTAGACTATCTTCTACCAAAAACTGAACGTCATTAGGAAAAACAAATTGGTAAAAAATAGGTTAAAAATAGACACTCAAGGAGAGCATTGTCGGCGTATTGGATCTATCCTAGTCGGAGGGGACACCGACAGAAAAGCGAAGCAGACGTAAACAGGGTGGCCAATCCTTGGATCTCAGGTATGCCAGCTCGATGTGTAGCTGCCATGAAATAGGTCAATTGCAATTTTACCGTCGTCGTCAGAAATGACAGCATGAAGTGCCCCCAACTATGACAGATTCGGTATATTTTATTGTTTTGCTTCCGAACAGTCAAAAATGCGGTGTGCAAGCTTTGAAAAAAATATGAATTTTTTCAGCTTACCGAAAGATGGCAAAAGATCATCCAACAAAACCGTCAGTATATCATTGATAAATTTTTGTTGCTATTATCCATTTTTACGTTGAATTGGACAGTTTTAACGTTAGCTTGTACACTTATGAAACTAAATGTAACACTTTTCAAATTAAACTGGACACTTTCGAAATCAAATTGGTCACTTCTCATTTCAAAATGGACACTCTTCTAAGCCTGCTTAAAAATTTGAAATCAAAGCGAACTCTTCCAAATTGAAGTGAGCTTCCTACACATGAAACTAAATGCCCTCCAAAAAGACTAGAAGAGCTTTATTCACGAAATTTTTTATCATAATTGTCCTTGAAGTTCTGATTCATCTACCCAATAGGTGAACACTTTGTTTGAAATTCTATCTATCTTTTTTTTAAATTTTCTAGGAAAACAATGATTCAAAGTATGTTTTATACAGCTGGAAAGTGGCAGTTTTTTAGTTGTAAAAAGAGAGCGCTACGCACTAGTCCAAGACGCTACGTCGCGATTTTTATTCGATTGATAGAAAAATTTCTGTTTGCATGGAATTTCACACCTGCAAACAATTCAATACAATCCAATACAACAAAAATTAAAAAAAAAACATATTCTCACTTTAATGCTTTATGTAAGCAGTATTTACACTACCAATCAAATAAAATCACCTTGACGAGCTTTTCAAGTGCCTTGCGCTTAATCTGATCTTTTTACTGCACTACATAATTGCTATCTTGTTGCGATTCAGAACGATTTATTATATTTTCTCAAAAAACTATGAAATTATTACACTCGTCCGGGTAGCTGAACTAAAAAAAAATTAAAGAAAAGTTGTACCAAATTTTTCTTGAACAAAAAAAAATTATCTAAGCATCTGTAGAGTCTGTAGTTGAACCGTAAGAAGCAGGCTTCAGATTAGAAAGCGTTCGCTTTGACTTCAAAATTCTTGGGCTAGTTTAGAAAAGTGACCAATTTGAGGTGATATACCCGAATCGGGCGCGTGGAGCGCAGTCGGAGGAGGCGCCGGCTGTCGTCTGCACCCGATACCAGGTTCCTGGTTCGGATTTCCCGCCCAGGCCAAGCAAGCCTTCCATCCCTCCGGGGTCGGTGAATTGGTACCAGACTTGTCTGGGAAGGATAGAGCGCTGACTTGTCCATCGGCTGACCACCGTAGGTCGTTGTATGACCAAATACGCATTCAATTCGCCTCCACGAGATCTCGTAGAGGTAGAATGCGTGGCGCATCCCAAAGGAATTAAGTAACGTAGTCCTTTATCCTTTTATCCTTTATATCCGATTTGGTTGGAAAAGTGTACAATTTGATATGAAATGTGTCCAGTTCAGAGTGAAAATTGTACAAAAAATTAATTTTGAAACATGTGAAAAAGCGACATTACTTAGCGAACAGCTCAATACTTTTGTTGGATCATCCTTTTGAGTTCTTGAACGTTTTACAAACGTCTTTGGAAATGTTGTGGGCGTATGGCCATGGGAATGAGTGTGCAGGACAGCGACGCCGAGGTGGGGACGGAATACGGCGTGGCCGGCGATTGTAATGGAAAGCACGAAATTGATACGCCGTGTGACTTTATTGTTGTCGTTGTTATTACTGGATCGCCGCCGGCCGGTGTCGTCAACGACGCTCGGCGCTCGTTGCAGGCCATTGTTTTACCCACATGAAACCGCATAACCGAGTATTTGAGGCCACGACCACCGCCGCCACTCTCGCCCTCGAAGCCCCTCAGCACCAGTCCTTTGGCGGCTCTCACCATGGTTTCTTCCCGAAGAACTGCTGAAGAGAAACTCCGCTGGGTTAGCACGGACAAGAAGCCCACTATAGAAGTGATGTTGACATAAACGCACTGCTTTTTCAAGGTGAAGACGTTACTCGATTCGGAATGATAACCAAAATTGAACTTCCTCTCGGCGCTGGAGCAGCAGCTGCGAATTTCATTCACATTATAGAGATACTCCTATACACGGAGACCCATAACAACTTGAAAATTTAATATTTATTTATTTGAAATAGAATTGAGGAAGTGCATTCGACGAAGCGATTGCCTGGCTCAAATGAAAATGAATTTTCGCTTCAAATCGAACACTCTTCTAAACAATATAAAACATAAGATAGGAATTCGAGAAGTGAAAAATGATGTAAAGTATTAAATTTTTTTAGTTGTAAATAAACAAAACAATGTTACATGTTATAAAATATATAAAAAGGTTAGTTTTTCCACTGTCTTGAAACGAACCTTTGTGTAATGTTCTTCCCGTGGCTCTTCGGTAAGAAGAGGAGCATATTTTAAGATATTTTTAAAATCAGTATACATGTGAAGAGAGATAGAAGAATGAAAAGGAAAGGGAGATCAGGTGGAGAAAACACGAGAAAGAAAGAACATGAAAATACAAAGAACTAGACCCTATTCGAAAAAATTGATTTTAAAAAAGATGAGAAAGGAGGAGTAAAAAAAACAAATGAATGAAATAAACAAAGAGAGATAACTCAAGGAAATAGTAAAACATGTTCTTACAAGTTTAAAGTAAATAGAGAGTATAACACTTATTATTGTAATAATTATGAAGTGGACGGTGATAAATCAAGCTTTAACGTTTTTGAAATCAAATATTAATAAAACATCTTCCAAATCCAAACGATCTCTTTTCACATTGCCGAAAATGTAATTCTTCTTTGAATTACACTACGGTACAATAAGAATTCTAACGCTTCCTACCTATCTCGATTTTATTGTAGTTTATTCCGTTTATTTTGTTCGTTTATTCATTTATTTATTTATTTATTATTGATTTATTGATATTTAGTACACAGCAAAGAATATGCCATAAAGTAACTAAACATAACATAATGATGACGCAGAGAATACTGAAAAAAGTAGTGTAAAAGAGACGTAAAAAACAACAATAAGGGTAATAATAAGTACCAGATTCAATTATTCACTTTGTTTGCTCTTATACTAATGCATCATATTTGCGTCAAACTGAACACTCTTCTAAACGCGTCTAACGCTTCAGAAATCAAACTGAACATCTTCAAATTAAAACTAGCTTCTTTAGGATTAAACTGGGGACACTCCACAAGTTCAGAACAGTTTTTCGCTCAAGAAAAATTTAGTTTGTTTAAAATTCTATAAATTTCCCGATTTTTGAGAAAAAACCACGGAAAATACAAACTCAAGGCGTTTTCTCCAAACAGCTTAAAAGGGCTGCCGAAACCAAGGAAATGAACCGAGCAGTACAAAACAGATGTGGACGGTTCGCCATCGGAATGTGCACTAGCAGACATTTCACAAGTGAAGACGACTCTTAAAGAATATGAGGTCGGCCATCTTAATGAAGCAGCACATAGTCTCAATTCAAGATCCACAGAGATAGCATGAGAAAGCGGCTATTAAACACAGATTGAATCGAAGAATGGGAAAAGCTTCACAAGTGGGTATTCTTCTGTTTGGTTCGCATGCAGAAGAGCATGCCAACTATTTATTTTTATTGTGAATAAATAATTAAATAAATAATGGGCATCGCGCTGACGAGGACAAACGAAAAGTTGGTGTTCGAAGACTTGTCGGCCACTTCCAGAGGGTATGTGCATTCGGGCTTCGTGAGAACTACAGTAATCGGAACTTAACCTTGTTTGCTGGTGGCTATTAGGTAAAGTCTGAGCCCTCATATTATCGCTCTGGAGTTGAATACGGTGTAGATGGCTAGGTTGCACCCTGATCAGGTATTTTATCGGGAAAAGTGGCGACAGTATTCCAGGAAAGTGGGGCCCGCAAGGAAGCGGGACAAACGTTGAAGAAGAAGAAGAAAAAGAAGTTAAATACGCGGCGCATCGGCAATAGGTTAGTCGTCTCATGTTCACTTTTGCCTTTTGCCTTTTATTCTTTGCTTTCTTTAATTGATAAAGGATTAAGGACAAGCATTAGTTAATGGTGCATTCCTCACTGGGATGCACCACTCATTCTTCTCTTGCAGGAGAATGTGGAGGAGTCATGAATGCATCTGTGGTCGGCATATATGACTGAATGAATTTCAGTGGCCAACCGATGGACAAGTCACTGTTTTATTCTTCCCCTAGCTCTGGTAGTAGCTCTCCGACCCCATAGAGATGGAAGGCTTGGTTATTAAAAAGGATAAAGCACGGCGTTACTCAATCCCTTTTTGGGATGCGCCACGCATTCTACTTCTCTACAGGACGCCGTGGAGGCGTTTTGAATGCGTATTTGGTCATACAATGACTTGCAGTGGCCAGTCGATCAGCGCTTTATCCTTCCCAGACAAATCTGATACTAATTCACCAACCCCGAAGGGATGGAAGGCTTGGTTGGCTCCGACCGCGCTATACGAGCCCATATCCATGTATCCTTGGTTATTATGAGCAGAAAAACCGAGCCATAAACATAGAGCATTGAGTATTTACAGGACAAAAATTAATATCAAAGAGGTTTAGCGAGAGCAGAACAAGAGCCTATTTAGCAAAAAAAAGTTGAACAGTTCACTGGAGCGCAAAAGATTACAGCCAGCTTGGATTTTAAATAGCAAAAAACTACTTCTTCAATGGCTTGTGAAGAGTGGAAATTGCTGTTTTCAAAGCAATTTTGTAGCTCCTTTTCTGAAAAAGAAGAAGAGGAGGAAGGTGATTATTTATTGGCCTAAACCGTAAAGAAAACGAAAATAGAATACGAATTAAAGTGATCGTTATAAATAGGATCGTTTCGTGAGAAATTCTTCACTACATTGATTTACTTTTGAGTTGTTGGTGAGTTCTTCGGGGCGCTGCGAGAGCAGACGCCTCCCGCGACTGCGCTATATGAGCCCTTTTTCTGATAGTTTTTAATTAATCCTTTCGCAACTAATTTTTGACTTCCTTAGAGAAAATCGTAATGTTCGAGCGGCGAGTGATTCGACGTTTGTGATGACGGCTGCAGGTGTTATTTCTGGTCGGCCGATTGCGTGCACGTATACGTGAGCAATCACTGAGACCGACGGCGATCTCCCGCGGAGAACTCGGTCAACTGTGAGGAGCACTGTCACCTGCCCCACGCATTTCGAACATGAGGAGGGCAGGAGAGTGTGGGCGAGAAATTGTGGCCGGGAGCTGAACGAGAAGCAGAGGTTTTGCGGTGTCTGACCAACTCGGCTATTAGTGTCACGCCCACGCAGAGCACATGCGTGATTCCTATTCTTGGACGTATGCTGTGTATTTCAGCCCTGAAGCCAACGAACCGAAACCCTTAAGAAAGAACGCGCGGGGCCAATTTCTCTTCCTGTTTCAACTGCTTGTCTACTACAGCCTGCAGATGATGATAGTCGACCTCCTGACACCACCTATGAGTAGGGAAATAACAACATATTTATTTATTTATTTATTTATTTATTTATTTATTTATTTATTTATTTATTTATTTATTTATTTACTACACCGTTTGACGGCTGCACCACTAGACACTCAACTATAGAGCAAATTCTCTACGACACTGAATCCAAAAATCCAATGATGGTGAATAAAAACAGAATCAGTCAGAAAAAAGAGAAATAAGAAACAGAAAAATAAAAACAGGAAACGGAGTGAACACAATTAGAGGGGAACGACCAAAACGGCTAACGGATAACGGAAAGAGCGGAACGATAGAATCATTCATAACAAACTGGTCAATAAGAAAAGCAGGTTTAATAACAACTGTTTCATTCCCCCAGCAAAAACTT
>OX377204.1:1355948-1384015 GCA_947396885.1 Heligmosomoides polygyrus polygyrus
GGGTTATTTGTGTTCGTTTTTGAAAATTCCTTCGATTTCAGTGGGTTACCTGCCGTTTGAGTGTGGTCGGCTCAGGATCACCGATCACCCTCAGATATCGGTATGGGTGGTCTCCTACCATAATCGGCCAAATGGGCTTTTGCATCGTGTTCGGCATTTCGAATAGGCCCCCAAACCTATACGAGATTTGAGCAAAATCGGTGATTCTGACCCGACCACCCTCAGTTATCCAGAAGAAAACCCAAAACCTACTGATTCCGGCGGAATTTACAAAAACGGACGTCGGATTCGTAATTAGCGCCCCAATAAACCCCTAGATAATTTTGGACGAGAAAATTTGGCCAAATTTGAAAATATCGATTTCGATGACGTCATCGTTCGCGCATGATCAGCCCCGTCCTCAATGGGAAATTGCTAAAAAACCGATCTTTTTGAAATTGAACGAGATTGATACCATTGGATAGAGCTTATCGTGGTGAACGGAATGGTACCACTGCGAATGTCGAGAACTCAAATCTGGGCGAGTATGAGCGCAAGAAACTCTAACCGCTAGCTTCCGCCGCTCTAAAACGGCAGCTGAGGCTGAGGCAATTTAAGCAGCTAAGGAGTTCTGAGCACGTCACCATATAGCACCTTAAGCGCTCTGCTTGCCTACGCATTTTAAGGCCGTTAGCTCTCCACCTCTTCCCGCAGAGGTCGACTGAAACTGGAAAAAATCGTGTCAGATAAGGCTAACCTGCATTTTCGCACCCCTGTAACACTTCTTCTTCCTAAGCTACACCGTTCTACTTTAGAGTTCTATTAGAACGTATTACTGCCTAAAACATCCACAAGTTGCAGCCGAAACGATTCGAACTTGACAGAGTTATTGTGCTCCAAACAAGCCCGAGCGTGCAATATAGCGCAACAACGGCAGATGTTCTCCGCGCTGTTACTCGCCCACACTACAGTTTTTCCTACTCATAATAACACCATTCAATTCACCATGAAAAGCTCTATCAAAAGGTATCAAGCATGGCCCAATTCGAAGACATCGATTTTCGATGACGTCATCGTCCTTCTGCCGCCGCCTTGAGCGGCTCCTCGATGGGAAATTGCCAAAAATTCGATTTTTCTGAAATTGAACGAGATTGACACCATTGGATAGAGCTTTTCGTGCTGAATGGAACGGTGCCATTGCGGGTGTCGAGAACTCAAATCTGGGCGAGTATGAGCGCAAGAAACTCTAACCGCTAGCTTCCGCCGCTCTAAAACGGCAGCTGAGGCTAAGGCAGTTTAAGAATCTAAGGAGCTCTGAGCACGTCGTCTTAAAGCACCTTAAGCGCTCTGTTTGTCTACGCATTTTAAGGCCGTTAACTCTCCGCGTCTTCCCGCAGAGGTCGACTGAAATTGGAAAAAATCGTGTCACACAAGGCTAACCTGCACCTTCGCACCGCTGTAACACTGCATCTTCCTAAGCTACGCCGTTCTACTTTAGTGCACTGCTATATCGTTTTACTGCCTATAAGACCCACAAGTTGCAGCCGAAACGAGTCGAACTTGACAGAGTTATTGTGCTCCAAACAGGCCCGCACGTGAAATTTGAGAACGGTCGCCCCACTCGATTGATAGATTCGATTCTATATTGATTGTTCACATCGCACTCCAAAGGCTCACCGGACAGATTGAAGCAATTCCTAACTAGGACAACTGTAAACTTCTGATAAAACTCTCTAAACGCTCACTCTGCAAGCTGCCCCCCTCCCCTCGATTGAAAGTATCGATTCTGTATGCATTGTTTACGGCGCACTCCAAAGTCTCGCCGAGACAGATTGGAGCTAATCCCGAGTTGGTGGCTGAAAATTTCTGATAAAGGGCTCTAAACGGCTCGAAATAGTCTTGAGGGTTTCGCATTTCCGAGTAAGAGAAGATAGAAGCGCAGTGGGCATGCGCTCATCCACTCCACTGATAGGTTCGATTCTGTGTGCATTGTGCACGGCGCACTCTCGGAGCATTCCTGACATGACAGCGTACTGGCAGCGTATGTCATGCTTGAGATACTCCGAAAACACGCATGTCCCGGGAAATAAGCTGCTCTAATCGCGAAAGCCCGCTGCAGTCACTTTTTAGGCCACCCACAGCGAAAATGTGGGTGTTCCGGTAAAGTCGTATACATGTTTGTGTAGATATCGAAGAGGCGAATCGAATGGTGCCAACCTTTTTTTCAAAAATCCTAAAAGTGAAGGAGTTATGAGCCTGCGACGCTTTGCGACGCTCTTGTGGCGTCGAAAATCCCACTTTTGACCGTTTTATTGTTGGGATCTGATTTTACAGGTTTGTACTGGTTCCCACAAACCGCTGCGCAGAAACCGCTGTGGTCGGAAGCGACGCTAGGGGTGAGCCACGCCTTTCACTTACCTCTGGTGAAGAAAGCTCCTCCCGTACAAGACAACGTCGACGAATACTTCAGGATTTTGGAGGGTCCAAGGTCTATCCTAGTCTGAATGGCCCACAACATATTTTCCCTCACTGTCCGCCCTCTTAATTTTCTGTAAGAGCGCTTCACTTCGTCTCCCATGGTATTGCGGCTCCATGGACGATTCAGGAAGGAAGGTGGTAGGTCATGGAAGGACGGATTTAAAGACTCTCGAACCGTGCTGGCTAGCCAACAGTACACATTTAACCCTTTGACGATTTATCGTCACGTTTAGATTTAGCATTGCGACTCAAAAGACCTTTCTTCCAAAAACGTAACAGAATTTTCTTACTACGGCTGCCGTTTTCGCTTTAGCGGTCATTAGTATTGCTCTTCTGCTTCTTCATCTCCTTCCTCCTCTACGCTCACAAACAGCAATGCGCACGAAAAACTTAAAAATTCAGCGGAAAATTCTATAGAAGAATGCAGTAGTAATCGGCCCCGGAAATTCTCTCTCTAGTCCTGAAATGGAAAAGATTTCTAGCCCCTTCCCGTTAGCATTCTAAAATCTGAGTTGAATCAAAGATCAAGAGGCAGATTTGCTGCTCTTAGCTCTGTAATCTCTGGAAGAAGCTTTCGAGAAAACCGTAAAATAGCAAAAGCTGCCGAAAATAAGTGTTTAGACGAAATACGGCGCTCCTGACATGAGGACAGAGGGTCGGCGCTGTGTATGGCGTTGTCTCCTCCTTCCATGCTCCACCACTCCTGTCCTGAATTTGGCCAAGACCACTCACGTCTTCTGGCAGCCACCGATGATCGCGGGCGAGTTCAGCACAGGGAAGGCTTCCTTGTCGAACTAGGCGCTCTCTAAAAGCTTAAAGATAAACCTCCAATTTGAAAATTTACCCTGACCTCCTTTGAAATTTTACAATGCATCTACCCAAAAAAATTTAACGCAGTGACTGATGTTTTACGAATTTTAGGTGCTACGTGGGTTGGGAGCAGTGGTGCCCTTAGTGGTGTTGAAGTGACTCCCTGCGCGTTTCGCTCAATCGCTTTTGTTTCATCGTTGATTAGAGGGTCCCTCTGCGAAAAGATAGCTTTTGGCTACCATTGAAGCGAAGACCCCCACGTGCCAGAGGAATGCATGGCGCGATTTCCTGTCATGGCCCGATTAAAAATCGTTTTCCTCTGCACTTTAGGTTTGAAGGCATTTCTGAAGTTCGAAGAATGGAAATATCATTGAAATTCGAGCGCTATAGGCGCTGCCCTGGAGCATAGGAACTATACATCTTCAGGTGAAGTCATACCTCATTTATCAAGTCGAGAAAAAGTGAGTATTCTACGCCAGCTGTTCACTTCGATCTGGAACGCGCTCAGTTTGATTCCAAAGGTGTCCAGACTAACCTGGAACTCGTGTGTAGAAAATTTTCCCGATTTTTTTCATTCAAAGCCATATAACACCAGTGAGTTCACGTCCGCGAAATGTAGCGAGTTTACGGAAAATTTTCGATGGGAGGGTGAGGGGAGGGAGCGTTGGAGAGGCAGAATTTCACCCCACCCCTGTCCAAATGTCCCCTCCCCTTCTTAGGAACTGCTTGTCTGGACAAGTTTGCACCTGTTCCATGGACAGGTCAGCTGAATGGGGCGGAGTCAGCCGACAGCCGGAGCGCCTTAGCCGAGGGCCGCCCCCGAACGTGTCGGACTTGTCAGGATCTGTGGCAGCGCGGGACGACGTGTCAGACCTGTGCAGGCGAGCAGAGTGCGAATCCGGAACTCAGCCACGCGGCGCTTGAAGAAAATCAATAAATCAATACGACTGGGAAGTTTGGGCGGCTGCAGCGTCTCTCGTTTCTTGCCGAGATTGCGCCGCGCAAAGGCCAGGACTTTGGGATCCCGCACCGATTGAAAGTGTGCAGATAATCAGCTAGGAATTTCTGAACTTGCCGCCCGTCGTCTCTTCCGTTGTTGGCTTCGTGAAACACTGATTTTTCTGGGGAACACGCGAAAATGGACAACTGTCGTCTAGTAACGATCGACCGAACCAAGTCTAACGACTTTATCATTATTTTTGCAGCCGAGATTCTCGTAATGCTGCACACATTCAGTACTGCCCCACCTAACTAGGAAAGCACTTAATTCCATCCGTAGACTACAAACTGTCCAGTTCGGTTGGAAGAGTCCCGCTCTAAATGATAAGTGACGAGTTCGGTTAGAAAATGGCGCAAGTCAGTGAACGGAGGGGAACGACACGTGAATTTCGAGCTGTTTCAGGGATGTTACGCGGTCACGTCTACTCGTCTCCTTCTTCTCGGGACACTAGTTGCTGCTCAGAGTGAAGGGAAATCAAAGCAAATCCCAAAATTAGATCACGAAGTCATGACACACAAATACACGTGGCGACCACAGTATCAATCAAGCAAGCAGACCCATGAAAATGATAATGACGAGTGCATGGCACAATAGCCGATTTTTGAGATTTTAATCGGCTTAACCAAACACCTTACCTCACCCCAAAAAAATGTCAATACGGCCTGAATGATCATGAAGGTACCGCCAATCAGCGAATGAAGAAGGCCATGTTGAGATCGCGCCATGCATGTGTTCAATCGATGTTCACCTGATTGGACTGTAAAAACCATTTACATATATACGGTTTTGAACTTGTGTGACTTACCAAACTTGACGCTGTGCTCATATAAACTTTAGGATCTCGAAAAAAACCTAGTTGCTGCACTGAGTTGAACCTGGAAAATACGTAACTACGCTATTCTCTAGGGGCGCAGCAGTTTCTTGACCGGCAAGGCCTTATAGTTAAGAGAGAAGCACAGAATCATGGACTAGCGACTAGATTCTGGGGTATTCTGTATCAGACACTCGTTGTAGTTCTTGGTCGCATCTCCCCGTAAAACCATGATGATTCGCGACGAATTTTCGGAGGATCATGGCGCCGCCGAGGACCTTCTAATCTGAAACGTTTTTAGAAACATTCTTGGACAAGCGAACCAAAATTTCTGCTGAACAAGAAATAACGTGACATTCAGCTGCCAGTTTTAGGGTCGGAAGAAGAGATTGCTCCATGCCCTTGACCAAACTATAAATCAAATAAAAATCGGTGCGAGGTTTCCACGTGCATGGTGCGGTCTCGTGTTCCAGAACACTAATAGGTTGCTGCGCCTTGAAGTGAGGTCTCAAAGATCAGAATTGCAATACACACAGGGGGATTGACCAACGTCATCCAAGAGTTCGCTCCGTCCTTACTGCTGATTTATTGTCCGTTTTTCCGGACAAACATTAGAGGATATTGCCTACAAAATTTCGAACAATGAGCTCACCTACATATTGGACAGGTGAATTGAGTCTTCAAAGAAACTCACACTAAAATTTTCCTTGAACGAAAAACTATTCTAACCTTTACGGAGAGAGTTTGCAGAAAGAGCTCGCTTTGATTTGGAAGATGTTCAGTGCGATTCAAAGGCGCTAGGCCTGTTAAGTGTGAATTAGGCGACTCTACCTTGCACCACGTGGCCGACACGCGCAGCTAATCCGTGTGTCACGTTCTCCGTCACAACGAGGGCGCCATATAATTCTATTTGAACCATATAAATCCTATAAGCAGACATAAAACAAACATGGGTCAACAGCCATCAGAGAAAGGCGATATCCGAAAGCATGCCGTCGCCACTAAACAACTACATACTGCAATTACGGGCCCCCTACAACATTCTTTGATAGGTAGGCTAAGGTATAACAGCATGATGGACAGGTGCAGTTACTTTGCCTTTCGTTATTCACTGCTGCTCATGGAACGATGAGCTCGGCTGCACATCGGTCGAAGGGCAACAATGAGTACGGCCGGAAGGCAATGGCCAGTATTTTAACCAAAAAAAATTGATGCACTCTGATCTGCCCACCGGTGGACATCCGATTCCAAGGAAGACTTTTTCGACTGCATGATTCAACGGTAGCGACGACCGTCAAAATTTCTATTGATAAGCAAATACCTCGGAAGCAGCCCATCTACAGTAATTCCGCAGTCTAGTATGTATTCTTCTTGGGTTGATTCTGTGCCATAGAGAGAACAAGGCACCCCACGAAAATAGAGTAAGATAGCCCCATTATAAATTTGCAGCTCACCGCCAATGACATGCTAAACGCCTCCATTTTCACGGGAAATAACCCTAAAAAGCACTTTCTCAGGCTTTCGGATGTATCCCTACACTTTTCTTACACCAAACCGAGCTCCTCCAGGATACGTCCAGCAGCACGTCCAAAGACGGGCTCAAAATCGGCTTCTCATAGCTCCAAAATCAAGCCTAAACGGTCCATCTGCGGCCGAGGGGTGCGGTAACAAACATCTCAGTAAGATGACTAAGTGGCGGCGGCCCCAGAAAGGCGCCGGCGCCCTCCTCGGCCCAGCCAGGCCAAAACAGGAAGGCGCCGGCGCCTTTCTGGGGTTCACTATCTTACTTATTAGGAAAGATACTAGACCCGAAATGGGCCTAAATTAGCAAATTATATATCAGTAATTCCGGAAAATTCGCCCCGTCCTAAAAATCTAACTCCTAGCACACCAAACGCTGAACGAATGCAGTTATCTAATTTTTCGACCCCCTAAGAGCATTTCGAAAGTGAAGTTGGAAAATTTCGCGATTTTGCGGTTGTTGGCTGCCATAGCGCCATATGCCATGCCCTCTAGTTTTCTTCACGAAGCTAAAATTTTTTATTTATTTTTTATTTTTAGGCAATTTTTAAATAATTCAAACAGCAAATTATATATCAGTAAATCCGGAAAATTCGCCCCGTCCTAAAAATCTAACTCTTAGTACACCAAACGCTAAACGAATGCAGTTATTCAATTTTTCGACCCCCTAAGAGCATTTCGAAAGTGAAGTTGGAAAATTTCCCGATTTCGCGGTTGTTGGCTGCCACAAAGCCATATGCCATGCCCTCTAGTTTTCTTCACGAAGGTAAAAAATTTTATATTTTTTTATTTTTAGCCAATTTTTAAATAATTTCTTTATTATAACTATAAGCAATAAGAGAAGAGCACAAAATGGCTGTTTCGCCCTTGCAACCGCAGACAGCCAGATATACTAGTAGGGCTCATCAGTGCGGTTTTTTGAGCGTGCCACCAGGGCTGGCTAGAATTCGAATCCCATCGGATCAGCTGATTACTTGACCCAATGACAGTCGAGGCTCAGCAGGATCTGCTGATCGTGGTTTGGCAATATCACGAGAGAGTATCATCTTCTGGAAGAAGCAGGTGGCTCCGAATGGCCGCAGGCAAAACAGAAGCCTGCCATTGATCCGTCGTCAAGGGCAAAGCACGCCATTGGTCCATTTCTTCACTGGAGGCGGATTCGTTAAGCTCGGAGTTTCTACAGAAAACGATTTTCTTTTAAATTTTATTAACTGTAACATCTCTTTCAAAATGCATCACTTTTGATCCCCTAGTTTGGGCTTGTTGCAGTCTATTTTTCCTCGGCCACTCTTCCATACTGATAGCTGGTGGGGGAGGCGTCTAGTTTCCTTTCGCTTTCGATGTAATTGCAGTTATGTCATTTTCACCACGATTCACGTGGAACGATTCTCACAAGTGAAAGAAGGCCTCCGGAGTTCCGAGCATCGTCGAAGATTAGGTGGACCGCCGGTGTAATGCGCTTCGCACACACCCGCTAGTCGAGAGCCGTCACAACTAGATTCCGCGGGATGTCAAACGACTACCAGGACGTCCACCAACGTGTCGGTCGGACTTCTTCATGAAAGACCTGAACGGACGTGCGACGTTCTTCGTGTTACTCGAGCGAGGAGGATCCATTGGAGCACTTTGGCACGCGATAGGGACGAACGGAGGCGCTGCTGGCGTCCGCTCGGAAAACTCGATCATCAACGGGACAACAGGTGGTGCAGGCGATACAATTCGATAAAATGTCGACCTATCCGTGTTAAGCACCTCACACAGAATTTTGAGAACAGCAAAGGCATCCTTCATTTTTCGGCAATATTTCAGAGAATGCAATGCAAGCTCTAGATTCCGTGAAATGAGGGAAACTAATGTAGATGAACCCGTCCACTACCAGGTAGAGTTTATCAGAGAGATGCATTTTGCATTATTCCCAACATAATAAAATTCTTTTTTATAACATGGCAAAACATGGCAGGGTTAGGGCTCCCCTCTGGACTACTCGTCTTACGTATGATTTATTTGCGCGCATAAACCCGTTAAACACCTGAAATTTAACATTTCTCAAAATCTCCACCGTTCATCGTCACCTCCTCTTTGGAGTTGATCTTGACGATCACTGGCCGATCTGACCTGCGCTAATCGAACGCTCACCGGCCTAGAAGATCGATAGACGTTGCGCAGAACGGAAATGAGGGGTCGGCAGAAAATGGGAAAAATAGATTTTGCGCGACTGAAAACAGTTTCGTAGACCCTCCACGACATACGCGTAGAATAGAATGCGTGACGCATCCCAAAAGGAATTGAGTAACGCCTTACTTTACCCTTTATCCTTATTGTTCCAATTGACCTGTCTAGGATGGATGAAAACAACTGTCGACGGCTCGAATCTCGAAAATGGATAGGGGGGAAATGCAAGAGCCGGCAACTTTTCTGACCGCGCTGCCACCCCTGGATCAACGACTGATACTGCTATTGTTGGCGTGAGTGTCACAACTGCCTCTGAGCAGGCTCATTTCGAGCATTAAGGCAGCCTATGTGACTTACTTGTTCACTTTTTATCAAACTGGCTGAAAGGCGACCTCCAAGTTCTCGCCACAGAGCGCATTCCCAACCAGAAGCACCCGGAGCCCCTTAATCTTTACCCTGGCAGACTAGCAAATGTAAATCCTAAAAACAGTTCGGGAAAAGCGCCAGGCTGGACGAGGCGCTCAAGAGAAATCGTCGTCGTCGTAAAACACTCGCCGATTTGTCCAAATGATGGATGATCCGGTGGAGGAGGCAAGCCTTCCAACGCTCAGTGACGTCGGCGCCCACAATGTGTCGTGCAGATGGGAGAGCGGTCAATGCCGTTTCTTCTTTTTAATGTGGCCATAAAAGACTCCAGAGAAGTATCGCAGCATGGTGACAGAAGAAGCACTCACTGCAACTAGGGAGTAGCCATGGACCACGGCTCAGCTTAGCGTAGAGTAGCACACTGGTCCTCTGGCATCATATGCAAAGTCTGAGCAAACCATCGGCCTTGAGCATGAAACGCATCTGCTTCTGAGAAGAGACACCGGATGCACTCTGATGTGCATGGATCTATAGACTTCTTATTTGAGTTCGTCACGCTATCCTCGAATGAATGTATATATGCTGCTCTTCTGCGAACACGGCACGAATTAGTGCTCCGATTCCAGGATCTGCCTCTACTATTCGTGTGCGCTCTCTGCTGTTTCATCCGAATGCAGTCATTTCTTGAGCAAGAGTCCTGAACATGCACTCTGCCTCTAAGAATGTTTACACTGTTTAGTTTCTACTCACACTCTTAGGATTTAAAGTGAGCCATGTGGTAGCGCAGTAGGAAGGGGACGACTTTTTCATCATTGAATCGAGCTCCTTGATTCGGGTCCCGCCCAGACCAAATAAACACTTTGATTCTTCGATACTGGGGATTTACTATCGGATTCAGTCTAAGAAGGACAGTTCGCTGACATGTCAACATTAGCTGGCCCCCAAAAGCTATTGTATAGGTCGAATACGCATCTAAATTGCTCGCATCTAAAAGTTGTTAAGAAAGGATGAACGACTGCTTTTTTCTTCTCCGCTAAACAGAACAAATAAACATGACAAATATTCCACGGCATTCTCAAAGAGTAAAATGCGTGGCGCCTCCCAAACAGCACTTACCTCGATGTTTACACTGTCTATCTGTTTATTCTGCACCAAAAAGCAAGAATCAAAAGATGAAGGATAAAGTGCGGCCTCAATCAATCCTTCTTTGTATGCGCCACGCATTCCACTTCTACCGTAAATCGTCGTAAATCGTTAAGACAGCTAAACTGCTTATTTGGCGTATAAGGTGCCGTGCCCGAATTGGGACTCTTGCCTGCTTGCGGTCTCGCACAAGCCAACCAAGATTCTATCCCTTCGGTATCGGTGAATTGGTACCAGACTTGTCTGGGAAGGACAAAGCGCTGACTTGTCCACTGGTTGGCCATCGCAAGTCATTGCATAGCCAAATACGCGTTCAAATCACCTCCACGACATCCCGTAGAAGTAGAATGCGTGGCGCATCCCAAACGGGATTGAGTAACGCCATCCTTTATTCTTATATTGCATCATCCCACTGAGAAAAAATGCAGGAGATGATGAATAAGAGTACAAAGGACGGCGACAATCACTCCCTTTTGGTATGCGCTACGCACTCCCCTTCTACGGGACTCCGTGGAGGTAATTTTGAACGCTATTTAACTTAGGTACTTATGAAGCAGAGGGCCCGTGCCCATACAAAGTACCCTAAGATGTGATCCACCTCCCACACCTGTGCTAAATGTGGCCACATCCTGGAGTCCATTCCCTTGCCTAGTTTGTGTTCTCCTCTCCTTGGCGTCCGCGAAGGAGAACACAGAACCCAATCAAGAGCCTTCTTTTTCGCACACGGTCCCTCTGCTTCATAAGAATCTTAACCTATACGAATGCGACTTTTTCTGGTCAATCGTTGGACAAACTAATGTCTTATCTTTTATAGATGTTGATCCTTGAGTAAAGAAGGGGATTGTTGATCAGAATGGTACTCGAGCATTTGGTCAAGATTCATGGTGCACGCGATAACAGCCGCTTCCTCGAACTGCACTACCAGCGCCAGAAAAATTGACGCTCGAATAAAGGAGAAAGAATCGCTCATTCAACTCCATAAAACTACACGAAAGTGCTGTTTTCATTGCTAAGCAACTAAACAGCAGAATATATTTGGCGAGAGGATGGAGCAATCTCGACATCTGCCGCTGGAAGATTTTCATTTTACTGCTCTATAAAATTACAACATGACGAACATCTGCCAAGCTCTATTAGATGCTTTAGTAAATCTGAAGCAGCTAGAAACTTTTACACAGTTGAGATAAAATATTTGACAAGGATGTTTTTTGTATGAGCGAAGAAACAGGTCATCGCAGAGGTAAGATTCATTATATCCCTATGGAGAGAAAGCAGTTGTTTTGCCATCCATAGCTATATATTATATTATTAATAATGCCGATTGAACAAGCTCTAACTCTATGAGAATCACTTGAATTGTAGTCACTGATAAATCTTGACCTCATCAGCAAATGAGCATTATTCCACACACTATCCTTCAGAAGTTAGGACGAACTCTGTATAAACATTGAACAAAAGGAAATAACGCTTTTCTTTAAGACACACCATTGCTGAACACGTCGGGTGAAAAATTCTAAGATGCTGTTGAACACCAGCTAGTGTGAAGTTCAGAGGCTGCTAAGAGAATAGGCTTTCCAGGCAGGAAAAAAGTTCGTAGTGGAAATTCAGTTCCCATGGGCTAGCTCCCACATCCGACTGACTATGAATGGAATGATTTCTGAGAAAATGCCTTACCACTCTCGTGTCCGAAGGAGTACTGGCTGAGGTAGCTCGGATGCAGATGACGTGGGCGAGTCGGCGTACGAATGAACGCGTCGCGCTCGTCGGTCAGGTAGCCGTAGGATCGAGTTCGTCCTCGCATTTCTGTACTGGAATAACAGAGCTGATTCTCGGGAAGTCTACTGAAAAACACAAGAGCGTTGGCATTCGTTGGATCGAAGTAGAATTGAACATTCCACGAAAGAGTATGGACGCAAACGATAGAAGAAGAACGTCGAAATGGGGAAGAACGCAAGTTCTCTGAACTTCGGTGCAATTCCAATTCGATAAACGTATTGTCCTTCTAGTTATAAGGTCTTTCTAGACTAACCGGCAAAAAAATAAAAGTCGACGTCAGCGCCAGCAATGCGCCCTGCACTCTATTTTTACAGGATTTCGTACAGCCAATTTGAAAACGTAATTTGACTCACAGAATTCAGTGTTTTGTAGTCCCCAGATGTCAGTGTCTGGTATAAAAAAGTGGCTCAGGGGGATACAAGGCTTCTGGGCTGAACACGAACAAAGAACGTCGAATCGGAGGGCGTGAGGCGGTCGGCGCCCTATCCAACTGCACTATCTCGGGCATATAACATAAGATCTGAATGCATGGTAGAGTTCAGGGTGACTACTATATGACGTCGCCCGTTATTCACATTATCTCGCGCTTCTGATAAGCGAAAAAGATCTCGTGTGATAGATAGGATAGAAGGAGGTCCACCTGTGACGAGTAAACATGGAGCCGAAATGGAGAGGTTCATAACAGCTGTATGAAGGAGATCCCAAATGGAATTCCGGAGCAGACGGAAATGATCACAAATTCGAATTCGAATGCACTTGAAAAACGCGAAAAACTGAATATTCGAATACCTATGGGACCTACGAATAGGTCAAAGCACAACTATAACTTGGAGCGATGCCAAACAGAAATGGGAGTTAGAATTTCGAGATTTCGAAAAATTCAAACACAACGAATGAACAAGGAGCCGAGAGGATTAACAAAACAAACAGCTGTATGAAGAACCGGAGCAGGCGGAAACGATCACACTCAGATCGGCACTTGGAGCGATGCCAAGGAGAAATCGGAATTAGAACAAAATTTTAAAAAAATCCAAAAAATTGGCCTGCTTGAAGTAATAGGCCGATGAAATTTTTAGATTTTTTTAAACAGACAACCGAAAATTGATTTTGTCAGAAAGCAAAAACCAGAGAAGAGCAAAGCTAAAAGTGTCAAAACTAAAAAATCAAGAAAACGGTAAAAAAAATTCCAAATTCTCAATTGGGTCATGTATTGTATCTGAAGGTGTACTTCTTTTAATAGCAAACAATTTTATTTAGCTAAAAGCGTAATAAAGTGAGATATATATGCGGAGGACCTTAGGCCCCGTTTATACTTCGACGCCGAGCGACGCGACGCCACGTATAGTGGCCATATTGATTGTGCGACGCGATCGATCAATTTGGCCCCTTTACATGCCGTCGCGTCGCTCGGCGTCGGAAGTATAAACGGGGCCTTACACGCTGCTATTTTTATACATTTCTGCCATGTATGTACGTCGTGTTACTCAATTAAGAAAATTAGTACATTTTAAGTCATAAGTCACACTTAGTAGGAGCTCCCTTAGCTTCCAAAATCCTCTACTACACGTGCCGCCTTGATGTTGAACTCAAAAATCGTGAGACTAAGAGCCCGCTGTGCAAGAAAAACGAAGTGGTGAATGCATGGCGCAACCTATAACGAAAATCGCCTTTTTGGAATATAACACTCTGAAAATATTTTACAGTAACCGCAACCACATTATATATAGAATAAATTCTAGCGTTTTTGTCCCCATGTCTATGTCTATGTCTATGAAGTCTTTTATTTATTTATTTATTTATTTATTTATTTGTGCACGACAGTTGAGCTAAAACAAGAAGAGTTTCCAGGCAAAAATCTAACACTGCGAAAAAACACTTAAATGAAAGGAAGAAAAAACAAAAAAACATATCAAGGGCAGGGCAAAACAACAACTAAGCTGAGGTACTGGAAACAGATGTCCAAAACAGGCAGATAAGAAGTAAAAAAGGCTCAGTTACTGTTCACTTTCGCAGTTTTGACCACTACTTTCAAGTTCTATGACGGCAGGTGACGCTTTCAGTTGTCTTTTTTAGCCACCTTCTCAGAAAATCAAACAAAATTTGCCCTGAGAATGGCCAGAAAACCATATCCTGATGCGAAAAGTACATTTATTGGCTGGCTCTCTTTTGTGAGACATAATTCACGTCGCAGCGTGAATACCATTTTGGAAGAATTAACCTTTCTTTCCACTCCTCAGGTAATTAGCAGTATCCCATATTCTTAGAATGGCTCGCATCACCTTCCTTCGCCTTTCTGACTCCAACTAGAGCAAGTAATCTCCTAAGTGCTTAAAATTGCCAAGACGCAACTCGGTCCAACAAAGGGGATGAAAATTCCATCCTTCGCAATGATGGCATAGAGGCACACTGGAAAAAAACGATACGTGTCGCGAACATGGGCAGCATATAAGGATGGAAGCGAACCAGGCAATAAAATCGCATTAAAATAGCATGATAGTCAGAGAGGATGTGTAGGACCAGCATTCTGATATGACTGGCTTGTCTTCGGCCGGTGCCCTGCTTGGTTTTGATTGGCAGGCGTGCCTCCTTTCTAGGTTGGCCGTCTTTGCGACATGAACAGGAAAAACTAACCAGCAACGTCTTCACTAGTCACTCACAGCCATATATCTGTCAGCTGACGAGAGGTCGCCTTGCCCAGAAGCACGAGCCAGGAGCTGCATGTGAACTATGTCTTATTTGTGAGCTCTTGCCAGAATTCTTCGTTGTCATTTCTTGCTGACATTCTCGCACAGAGGATTTGTCTTGTTCGTCGCGAATTCGCATTAGCTTCCAGAAAAACGATGCACGACTTTTCATGTAGAAATGACGACAAGGCCTTTGTGTTCTCGAAGCTGCAGTCCGACCAGCCTAGGACGGTGTTCGCCTACTGCAAACGCGCCAGTAAGTCACTAGAACGTAGCTCAGCACTCAGAAGTAACGGTAGTGACTCCATCTAGAACTACGACTCTTAGTACTCTCAGGCGAACCTCATTGAGCAAGCATTAAACAATTAAAAACGCTCTGCAACTACAAAATATCCGGAAAATTCTACGACTAAAACTGATAATCGAGAAGGTGAATAAATCCCTTTACGAGATGCGCCACGCACTTATCTGCAACCGATTACTGTGCAGGCAATTGGAAGCATACCTAGTCCGTACAATGACTTGGCCAGCCGGTCGAATGGACAGCTTTACAAGTCTGCCACCAGCTCATCTACTCCGGGCGGCTTGATTACCCTGGACGGAGCCCGGATCAAGAACCTTCGTTAGGGGTCTATACGACATCCTGCGCCTCCTCGAGCTACGCTACACCGCGCTCAATCTATCAATAAGTAATAATAACCAGCTAGTACAACTAGAACACCAAAAGCTCCCGAAACCATTATTTATTCAACGGAGAGAAAATGACGGAGAGAGAAAAAAATCACTTGTTCTATTTAGAATGCGCCACGCACTTCAAAACACGTCACAAGAACAGAAGCTACGGTTAGATTCACGTATGCTTCACAACTCTCTTCAGAGTCAAAGAGCCTAGAGAACCTAAAGCTATACGGACTGTTTTTCAATTGGTCCAAGAATTGGCACTGGACTTCGTAGGTCTGACGCGGCGTTTGGAAGGACGATTTCTATTCTTTTCTGGCTGTCTGGTTTCTTATTGCGATGGATTTGGACTTTACTATTCCTTTTTTACCGTTAGGTTAGCATCCTAACATGTTTTCTGTGACTGGTTGCGAACTCTTTGTAGTGTACAAATGAAAAAATAGATTTGATCCCATCGCAACAAAACATCGTTGTGAAAGCCTACTACCTCGATACCAGCCACTTGAGGCTTAATGAAACTGATTTGGATTGTTTCTATCAAGACCATCTTAACTGGTTCCATGCTGATATCAGCGGCCAGGTCATCCCGGATACGAGTGGGTGCTGATCGGTACCACGAGGTGTGGATGTTGCGTTCGATCAAACGGCGCCGGTGGTGTAATGGCGTAGAGCATTCCCGCCCGGTCAGAGGGAGGTGCGGGTTCGAGTCCCGCCTGGCGCTAGAAGTTTTGATCGCAACAAAACATAGTTGTGAAAGCCTACTACCTCGATACCAGCCACTTGAGGCCTAATGAAACTGATTTAGATTTGATCCCTTTCATTCATTCCACTAACAATCGGAAAAATCGCGAGAACTTTTCGAATGCATGGCGCGATAATGAAGAAAACGATTGCTGTGATAGAGATTGAGATATAAATTGCAATTTACTTTGATAAATGATATGATAATAAGTAATTGAATGAAAAAATGTCTCAGAAAAATTTTCATTCAATAATTCAATAATATTCCTCGCCTCGAAGCGGAACAAACGCTGAAGAGGAAGAAGAAGAATTTAATACTATTCATCCGGGCAGCTGAACTAAAAATTACAAAGAAATATCCCGTAGAAGTAAGACGCAAAGCGTAGCTCAAACAGATGTGAATTAACTCTCACTCTTACCCTTTGTGCACTATTTAAGATACAGCGGTTTTCACTGTAAGGTACTGTTTCCTCGTTACAACTTCTGAACGCTTGAAACCGTGTACACTCGTTGAAGGGAGAGCAGATTGTTCGATAATTAGATAACAATGTTCTACGCATACCAGAGTACATAGTAGCAAATTCACAGAATTGAGTCCAAAATCTGTTGTAGACGTTGTAGGCCTGGGGGGCAGATTCATTAGCGACTTACAGCCTTTTAACGGAGAAGATACGCTTGTTGATGAGCCGCCCTACCAGGGTTTTTGGCTGTGTTTTCTCCGTTGAATTGCTGTAAGTCGTTGATGAATCCGGTCCCTAGAAGGCCCGCTTAACTGCCCAGACAGTGGCGACATACAACCGGAGTTCCGTTGTCGCCAAAGGGGACAGTGAGAGTGGAAAAAGAAGAAGACATCGGTTATGCAGAACAAAGCGGAGGGAAATGGAGACACTGAATCGAGGCTGTGATGGTTCTGAAGCAAAAGAGGCGCAGACAAGGATTAGGCCCGTCTTTCTTTTCAATCACTGTCAGGTTCATCAAGCCACATAGGACGTTTTTGATGTCCTTATGGCTAGAAATAGTCTACAGAACGAAGTCGACAGAGAAGCAGAGAGTCGAAATCACAGATGGGTGCAAGAAGAACAATGCCGTGTGGCGATGGAGCTCGAAGAACGTTCCGTGAAGCGATGTGAAAGTGCACCACTAATGAGAGATGACAGTGTTCTAAGTATCAGTTGTGCTGGTTGAATGAGGGACACAGAGATGTACTCTGAAGCTGGAGAACCGCTCTAGAGAATTGTCCGTAGATCAGAAAACCAGGAGCGACGTCGTTGAGGCCACCGCCATGAAATCATGTCGTGCAGATAATAGATGGCAGAGATTCGCCACAACGTCCCGAGAGGGTGATTCCCGAAATTTCTATGAACAGCTTGGCTGACGCACTCCTCATAAGGCGCTTAACGAGCCCCTCTGTGCTTCTTTTCACAAAGAGAATACTACTGGAAGGACAGAGGATGGGCGCTGGTGTTGCTCATAGGAGGTGATCAAGCACTAGACGATTCGGTAATGTGGACACGCTTGGGTTTTTCTCCAGCGATCGGAAGCAGCGGCACGTTTTTGATGCTCCTTGCTCTGATCATGTTCAGCCTCCAATGAATTTTGGCATGAAGATTCTCCCTTCTTCGTTCGAAGGAAATTACGCTTAAGATCGGCGTCGGACCTGAGAGTATGTGATTGTTGCGATTTTTCTTGCCATTTAGTTTTGCTGTCTTTAGAATAATTCAAAACTTTCATAGCCATCCGGATTTAAGGATACTATCGAGGACAGAATTCAAAAAAGGAGAGTTGAGTTCAGATTAAAACAAAGGGATAGAGGTCGGCGTTAGTCGATCTCTCTGCGGGATGAGCCATGCATTTTACTTCCACGAGATATCGTTGGAGGAGCACTTTGCATGCGTACTGGGTCTACACAATAGGCATTGGATCCGACGCCGATTCAAATAATTCGAATCCGTCTTCTTTTTTGAACTCTAATTTAACAGTAATACCAATAATTACATTTCTTAAGGCAATTGAGATAGAGGTGACTTTAACCAGATCGAATTCTAAGAAAAATCGGAGAACTGATTTTGATCAAAAATTCGATGTCCTATCCGATTCAGATATCCGATGTGATTGATTCGAAGACAAAATATTATCTATGTACAGCTACCGGAAATCCTTAAGGACTTAAGATAAAAAAGTCAGTGTTTTATCCTTCCCAGACGAGTCTGGTACCATCTCAGCGACCGAAGGGTGGAAGGCTTGGTTGGCCTGGGCGGGAACTCCAAACCAAGAATCCGGAACTGGGATTCACGTGACAGCCGGCGCCACCTCCCACTGTGCTACCATGAGCTGCCCAAAGTTAAATATGGCAGAAATGTAGAAACAACGTGAGCGTCTGAAGAAATGAACTGGTTTGTTTCTGCAATTTACCGTGAGTATACAAATTACAGAAAAATCAGTACCAAGGCAGAGAACAAACATTTCCTAGAAGGGACGGGATTAGTTCCGCACCGAGGCTAGCCCCTAATATTTTCCGAAAGTCAGCTAGTTGAAACGAGAGTACATAGGAGTTTGTAAAAAGGACTTCACAGGGACAGCTACTCTACCATCAAAATATGTAAATCAAGTGTACGCATCGTAACAAATTAACCTGACAAATGCACACAAGTGCATATTTCTCAGGTCATCCAGCTGTCCTACAGTACACTTCAGTACGTCTGGAGATGCTTCAGAAGCCGCTGACGCTCACTGAACTGCTCTAGAAAACGCCAACAGTCATCCAAAAGAGCTAGAGCCGCACAAGCACTAGCCAGCGTGGGGAAAGGGCTTAGCCGAACGAGAACGGCTCTAAATTAGTGGCCGATTCTGACGAAAAAATCGTCGCCGTTTGCTTTGTAATCAGATAGTCGTCGGGCGCTCATTTAAGCACCTGCACTGGTAGGTAGTTGAGGGCCACAGCGGTTTCGATGAGCAGAAAACACCTGTGCTATGGTATCCATTGCTCTTAAGCCTTAGAGTATCAGTTGGGAATAGTTCACTATTCACAAAGCTTCTAACTCCCAACCTCTCTGTTGCACGAATTTTCGCTTGATCAAACGGAAGGGCACCTCAGAACATCACCTTTTAAGCAGAATAAAAACACATTAAAAAGAATAATTAACTAGAATAAGAATGTGCTTTTATCGTTTATTCACATATTTGTAATGTTTCTCATATATACCATTTTCACGTCGAACTGGACATTTCAATTCGAATCGTACACTGACTTAGAATGCGTGAGTTAGCCAACATAGCACAGCTTTATTCGGCTGAAGTTTCGGTCTCATCGTCTTCCCCGGAGCCTGGAAGGCCAAAGCGTGCAAAATTACTCCCCAAGCACGATCTCAAATTGAGATAGCAAATTCAAAGGACCTGAGGGCCAAAAAGGAACCATGCAACCGAAGCTAGAAGGCTCACCTAGAAGTGCAGCGAAGGAGTCGCTGAAGTCGATCACAGATCAAGTGACTAGTACAGTGCGTTTCAGAAGTATGTATCTACCTCATAATTTTCCCCGTCACATCTCGTTTAGAGTTCATTTCTGGAGACCCGCACTAGCTCTACTAGTTTCCTCGCAGTCGAAAATAGGTAACCACTCACTGAAGATTTTTCCGTCTCACACGAAAATCGGACTTTCTTCAAAAAAATGGAGTGATTTTGATGTCACGCATCCTCTGCCCCTCATGGAAAGCATGAAGCTAGACTCCAATACACCTCATCACTTCAGACTGTCCATGGGACAGAAGCGACGGAAGGCTAAGCCCTAGATTTCCGCTTCTGCAGAACCCGGTCCATGTCCTTAATTAACTGCAACCGAAGAGGCGACCACAGGATCTATCACAAGTGTTTCCAGCAATGGCGGATTAACCGGGACCATTCGGGCTGAATTTTTCCTGTTGGTAAAGATGAAAAATTAACATGTTCTGCAACAACAGGCAATCCATGTGTCCAGGTCGACCAAAGATTGGCTCCACCGTCACAGCATTCAAGTAACGGACTAGGCGGCCTGCTCTCATGACTGCAACCCGATAGAGGACATGTGGAGCATCTTGTTTCGGTGAGCCTACGCGAATAGCCGACAGTTCAATGAAACAGCGACGATTTCGACTGCTTCAGACACTATCGGAGATAAAATCCTCCAGAACCTTGTCAACGGCATACATAATAGGTTGTGTGATGTTGCGAGAAGCAATGGTGACGACTGACGACCGATCGACTTTCCAATTTAATAAAGCATTTGATCTTCGTGAGTGAATACATACTTTTGAAACACCCAAACACGTAAAAGACGGGCAATTTTTCTGATAGTGAGTGGCTGCCTATTCTCGACTGCGAGGAAACTAATGGGACTAGTGCGGGCCTCCAGAAATGAACTCGAAACGAGCTACGACGGGCAAATTATGGGGTGGATACATACTTTTGAAACGCACTGTAGGTGACCCAGAAGCCACGTCGCGGCCTCTAGGACTCTGAAGGTTAAAATGCACAGAAGTCAAGTACAAAAGAGGGATTTTATTATAATAAAAAATACTAATACTAATATTACCACTACTAATAGTAATAATAATAATAATAATAATAATAATAATAACAGTAATTATTATCCACTCTATAACAACGCGCTAAGCGATGAGTCATACTATCGATCGGCGCCGGCGCAGAAATTAGCCAGAAAATGGGGGGAAAATCGGGGGAGGGGCGGAGAAATGGGGGGGGGGGGGAATGGGGGAAAATTACGACACGAAAACAGCGAAAAATTCCCCGACGTCTTCTCCCTGCCTGGGAACTTCGTCCCCGGGGTAATCGAGGTCGCTGAACACGAATCTGAAGTTCGTTTTTAAAGTATCGATCGCCTTCAATCGATACTGATCAAACTATCAACTACGAGGTATAAGACACACGTTAGAAAGAGAAAAAACACTGCAATAAATAAGGAAGGCTACTTGATACTCAAAACTTGAAAAGACAAGCAACTTTCTTTCAGCCATACATTTGAATGGGTGGAGACCTGCTCGATAGTGCAAAAACTGTGTCTTGAAAAAGAAATATATATATATATATATATATATATATATAGCATTGCAAGTAAAAACCACAACCTTTGTGTAGTTCTAGGGCTTCGAAAAGATTTTGTATTTCAATTTTTTCACACGAAGCTCTCAAGCGCAGAACACTTCCATTACCCTATCAATAGTAACTAGAAGGAAACAAGGCCCAGGAACGACTGCATATTTCTCAAGATTCCAATGCCGAAGAATAAAAGAAAGAAACGTAGAGGCAAATAGCATGACGGTGCTCTGTAGCCTCCTAATCCCATTTGCGTACCCTGGGCAGACATCGCCACTTTGAAAAAGCCTCATCGGCCTAATGCTCTGTCTGCGGTGCTCAACTAGCGGTCCCTATTTTGCCGACATCATTTCGTTCTCCATGCAGGGAATCCGGTTGCATTCAATGACGGAGCAGTGGAAGAACGTTCTGTCCACTGTTGTTCGATGTGAGAATGCATTTTAAAACCGTCCGGTCGTTCCTAACTTTCGCCGCATCGCCTTTCCTCCACCGTTTCCGACAACATGTGACGACGCACAGGAAGCTCATCTACTCGATCTCGCGTACCTTAGCTATACGGATTCTGAAAAAGAAACCGCTTAAACTCCTAATAAATTGCAAGGGTTTAATACAAGTTTGAGCAACTACGGACGCGGGATTTGCTATGGGTATAGACTCTCTCTTACAGCTTGAGTGTTCGCTTGAAGACTATAAGAAACGTTGGGGTACAGTTGTACTTTCACAGCTCGAGCAGAGGTCGAAAAAATTGCCCTGAGTGGTTATTTGGGTGCTGATCACGAATCTGATACCTGATTTTGGAGTTTCGGCCCATTAAAACAGCTTTGTTGCTTTATTCAACTGCGTGTTTCATAAGAGAAGTGCGAAATCTTTGTGCTCGCCTCACATAGAACGGCTTTTGACCTCACACGCGGTAAGGACCTTTCCAAGTTCATCCTTTCATTTAAAAATGACAAGTAGGTAATTATAGGTGTTTAAATCTGCATTGCACCTCGTGAGGCAACACTTCTGAAACAGAACGCACTCCAAACAGAACCACGCTCCAGAAGCTGACAAGTAGAAGTCAAAGTTCCAAGAATGCCTTGTTGTCAGTGAGCACAGCTGCCATTAAAGCCAACAATTCTGCTTTAATGGCACAGCGGAAATTGGTTGAGCGAAGCGAATACGCTATATTGTTAGCTTCTTAATGTATCGCATGCCCATCGACCTACTGAAATTACCGAACAAAAAGCGGAAGTGCGAAGAAATCTTGAACATGGCACTGGGCCTGTGAAAGTGGGCCACGAGCTGGAAAAGCCTATTGTGCTTCCACATCTGTTAGAGTCTGTTATGCCCAATCCGTTTGAGGAGCATTCGTATGACATCGCTTACGTTATTGAATTTCTAAACTTTCTAGGTAGAGGGTGCAATCTCGATGCGAGCACCAGCCCGATAAGTACCAAAGGAGCTAATAAAAAGACAATTAGAAGCCAATCAATGAAATAACCTTCAGGTAAAATGGCTTTTCAAAATTATTTTGTTGTTGTTAGCCTTTTTGGCAAACCATTTAAAATAGCGCTCCAGGTGGCGATCAAAATTATTTAAAAAATAAGGATAAGCAGCGCTAAGTTTGGATGAGCAGATCTTACGATAGAGTCAGACCAGTATATTATCCGGTTCATTCATGAGCTTGGCGGCTCGGGGAAGAACTTTTCCAGCCTTAAATGCATGAATTCTAAAAAAATACACAATAAACAGTGTGCAAAAATAGGAATCGAGCGCTGTACCCGACGTCACGGGAGCCAGCCGTTAGGTTAAACTCAAACAGATTGGCATTGAAACGCGATATCCCTTGCCATTTTCGGTTGTGATAGAACGGATTGTTTCTGGTTACTTTTGCTGACTTCAATAGTTTGTCAGAAGCAGTCCTAATCGACAGGGTGAAGTCCCTAGTGAAGACTAAGAAGAAAAGTGACTCCCATATTGAGAAAAGGTCCGTTCAAAATTTGGTAAATTTCTAACAATTTCCGCTTAGTCGTTGAGCTGGATTTCAACGAAAAATGCCTAGTTCGTTAAATCGTTAGACCACGTTTATACTTCCGACGCCGAGCAACGCCGTTGCCAAATTGATCGTCCGCGTCGCCCAATCAATATGGCCACAATGCGTGGCGTCGCGTCGCTCGGCGTCGAAGTATAAACGAGCCCTTAACCGCTAAATGTCCGCTCTTGGTGAAAACGCACTGGCAGAGAGACAGTGCTGCTGTACTTCCGTATAGTTTTCGAATTTAAGATTCAGGTATGCGTCAGCACTGAAGAGTGCCCAACTAAATGTCTACATCCCGGTGAGAGGAAAACAGCAACCCGAATAATGGCTTTCATTGCAACTATTGACAAAAATGAAGCCAATTTTCGAAATCCGAATTGTGGATATATCAGGAGACGAGATACCCCTCTCAAAATTCAGATGTGATTGTAGTTGATTGATGTGTGACAGTGTTTTATTCCTGTTTTTGTTTACTCTGTGTTTCTATGCGTGAACCATGTTCGCGCGTTGAATAAATGAATAAACAAGTAAATAAAACTCTTTCTGTCTCTAGATGCCGAGGCCTCTAAGGAGTAGTTAGTGGTTCTTGCTTGTAACATGAACACCCTTGGGTCTGACAATAAATGGACAGCAATAATGTCGAAAGCGACGCTTCAGGCTAATATTCCAGAGATGATTTGATGTCGACCCCGTGAGCGAGTCCACGAATTTCCTCCTGTGATGACTCCAAGAAGCGAGGTCGACGCGCACAACGCGCCAATCAATAGCTGGCGCAGCGCGATGCTGCAGCGTGGAGGACGTAAAGTCAGAAATGATCAGAAGTCACCCAGAGAACATAAACTGGAGAGAATAAGCGACCACAGCGGTAATCAACGGTGGTGTAAACTGACTGTTGTGGAACTCCAACAATCCCTGGTTGCCCCAGGAAGTACAAACTGAATACTGAGACGGACAAGTCATTTGATTAAAGCTACCATTTAGAACCACTACGAGTGACTCCTGCCCTTTTACCTCATTAGACCGTGACACGGTATAATTCACTTGGAACTACTGTTAGATTGGACTAGGTGGTCTGGAAATCAATTCGGGCCTTATGCTCCAAAGTTGGGGCGATGCTTCTCTTGTTGCAGTTGAGGTTCGCTGTCACAGCGTTTAAATCTAAAGATCCAGTAAACTCAAACGAGCTAACAGTGTTTGGAACTCTACAGTCGTGAAGCCGTGAAAGTGATGAATTCTGTGAAGGCAAGCCTTCAGATGCAAAGCATTTCTGAGCAGCAGTTAAGGCGAAGCTTTTCATACCAAACTGTCACCAGCCAACGGAAAGTTTCCAGAAGAAAATTTGCCAGAATAGAACACTGGTTCTCAGCGACATGGTTTGCTGTAGCTCTGATTATATCTAGATTTACTAAAGCCCAATAAATGGCGACATAACGAACTGCAAATTGTAACTTCTTGCCAAGCACTTCAACCACTACCTTCGTCTTGGTAGGATTCCGGACTCATGGAAGAAGTCGAAAACTCGAAAACAGTCTATCCTTCAAAAAAGGTCAGCAGGAAGATGTCAACAACTATAGACCCATCAGTCTTCTCTCGGTTGTGTAGAAAATCTTCACCAAGATACTGCTTCACTGCATGGAGCGTTGCTTGGATGAATATCAGCCAGTGGAGCAAGCAGGGTTTCGCAAGGATTTCTCCTGCATGGACCATATTCAGACTGCCTCATCGAGAGGAGCCGCGAATACCACCTCCCACTTGTCCTTGTCTTCGTGGATTATCGGAAAGCGTTCGACTCTGTGGAAATCAACGCCATTCTGAACGCCTTTGTGCACGCTGGTATACCATCGCCCTACATCCGACTTCTCGACGAATGCTTCTCGAACACATCGACTACCATCCAGCTGTTCGATCGAAAGCTTAAGATTCCTATCGGGAAAGGAGTACGGCAGGGAGACACGATCTCTCCCAAGCTATTCACAGCGGCACTCCTGGATGCCATGAAGGACTTGAACTGGGACGATAAAGGCTACCTTGTCGACGGTAAACGGATCAGCATCCTTCGCTTCGCCGACGATATTGTTCTTATCTCTACCAGCACGGCAGAAGTCAAGTTGTCCCCTTGGAGTTTTATCCAACCTCCCCTTCCCCGCATTCCAATCGGTATTCTATTGTGCCTGCCTTCTAGCGAAAGTGAGATTTTCTCATTGAAGTGTGTGAGACAATCGCCTTCCATTCTCTTCTCTACCTGGACAATAATTCCGCCAAGACAATCAACCTTGTGAGAAAAAAGTTCCGGAAAAATCATCGTCATAGGAGTACTCTCTCACCCCACCCCCACGCCCCATGTTACGTTAATTCCTCCCCGATAAGAGCATGAAAAAAGTGCTTGAATCAATTAAAATATTAATACAGGCTGAAACTACTGAAACACAACGGCAGCGCTCTCCACAATCAATGATAAACCAGATTGAAAATTGAAAAATTGCCAAAATACGCAGACGTCAAGAAAACTGCTCAAAACATGGAAGAATCGACACAGTGAACTACTCCAGAGCGTAGTAAAAGTACGTAATTGTGAGTAGTAAAGTTGTGCCATTGAGAAAATTCATCGAAGGAATGAGTGAACGAATAAATTCATTGTCGAAAAACCTCGAGGGAATGAATGACCAAAGTAATTCGCTCACCGATTTTATCGAATGATCAAAAATCGAATAAGGCCTATTTTTCGTTTATTCGAATATTCGAATAGTCGAACAATTTGTCCAATTGTTAGATTTCGAGCTTGAAGGTTTATCCTTGACATTCGAATCAAATTATTCGATGTTCGAATTATATGTGTCTACGATTCCCTTTCGATGTTGTTCGAATTCGAGCGAATATTCGAAAATCTAGATATTGAATACTCGGGCGCGTGTAGCGCAGATGGAGGAGGCGCCGGCTGTCGCGTGCACCCATTACCAGGTTCCTGGTACGAATTTCCCGCCGAGGGCAACCAAGCCTTCCATTCCTCCGGGGTCGGTGAATTGGTACGAGACTTTTCTGGGAAGGATAAAGCGCTGACTTGTTCATCGGCTGGCCACCGCAAGTCATTGTATGGCCAAATACGCATTCATGTCGCCTCCACGACATCCCGTAGAAGTAGAATGCGCTGGCGCATCCCAGAAGGGATTGAGTAACGCCGTCCTTTATCCTTTATCCTTTATCCTTAATAATGTGCATTTACTGTAAAAAATCTGCCCAAATGCTCGAGCTCATAGGAAGTTGTGCTCAAAAAGTGAAAACGCAGACTTCACTGACCGGTACTGTACTTCTCGATCCAAGCAGCAAGCTCGAGTTCGACATAGGATTCCTAAGCGGTATGAAGCTCTATTAAAACGTGAATGCAGAGATACGTGCAGTTGCAAAAGGGCCTCCAGCTGACTCGATCCACATACGGAGGGAGGACCATGGTGGTATCACATGAGCCGCTGTGCATCGGCTGCGGCAGTAAAACGCGGTCATTTGCTGACGAACTCGTTCAGAACACATTTCGCTCCGGAATCGCGTCGCTCTACCCGCAGCCGCTTGGAGCGACGAAGAACTGCGTGGACGCTGAGCACACTGTTCGAGGACCTTGTTGGAGAGCATTATGGACACTGACAGAAGGCCGATGACGGGAAGGCAGCTCCTAATTGATTCCGAAGGCCGACGACTACACCACTTCTCCATTGCAGTGCCATTTCCAAGACAGGTCCTGAATGATTGCACGGCGACCTATTGAAAGGGTTTTCGCTTAAAAAACGTACAACCCCCGCGCCACGCAGGATTCGAACTCCCATCTCTCGTTTCCCTACCCCTAACCGCTACACATACACCTGTTGGTCCGGCGCTTGATATAACCAGGCGGTTACTAGGCTGCTCATCAAAGGTGCGATTTTTCTGTTCCAGAACTCGGCAGGCGAAACGCGCCTTCTGCATATAATGTATTGTCACTGTTAGCTGAAATACGCAAAAAAGGAAGGCTTTAGAAACGTTCTCGTCCAGTACCAATTCACCAACTCCGGAGGAATGAAAGACTAGGCTGGCCTGGGCGGAAAATCCGAACAGGGAGCTTGGTATCAAGTATAAGTGACAGCCGGGACCTCCTCCGACTGTGCTACACGCACCACTATGTAGCTGCTATTTTACAGGGGAATATCCACAAGGCTTCTACTCTTGTCTGATAAACCCATTCTAGAAGAAAACGACCTTCTCTTTTTTGGAAAAAGACCATCACGGTGAATCAGAATAGAGACAGGGACTGTGTGACTTACGCTACCCTATCCACTGGACCTGAGACCATGAATTAAATCAATTTCTCCGAGGAAGACAAAGTTTTGGATAATTTCGGTCACGATGGCCCTGGGCAAAAAGCAAAACTAAGGGCTGATGTTAATCGAAGCAGCCGCTTCCACAATACCCTGCTCTATTCAGACAGTTGCTATAGAGGGCAAAAAGCACCGTTTGTTAAGGGCCTGTTCATACTTCGCGACAGCAGCGACAAAAGCGCAGCGCGCGTGGCGTGCGCGGCGTGCGCAGCGACAAGAGCGACAAAAGCGGCTGGAGCGACAGCGCCGGCGCTCGAGTATGAACACTTTTCGGCGGCGCGCGCTCGGATTTAATCGATATGCATATTTTGCACGGGTGACAAGTCGCTCTTGTCGCGAAGTATGAGCAGTCCCTAAGCAGATGAAGAGGTCAGGTAGGCGACCTTTCAAGGGAAGCACTTTTTCTAGAAAAATGGACTCTTCTGCAAATGATCAAATGAAAAACAATGGACAAACAGTG